>JBAMMX010000008.1:2696451-2771734 GCA_037126225.1 Dillenia turbinata
TATCTGAAAATTACTGATTGCCGACTTCTCATGTTATACTGTGTCCGCATTAATTTTTTACGACACAAAGCCTCAAAAAATATTCCAATGTAATTTTTTTGACAAGAAAAACAAGGGGGGGAAAAAAAAAAAAAAAAAGAAGAAAAAAGAGAGAATGCACATGATGTTTGGCAGTATACTGACAACGACGCAAGAGTGGAGTATGAGCTGTCAACACAAAAGAACTCGTACGTCTCGCGTGCGACAAATAAGTACACATATCCTTACGTATGGGCTGATCTGTCATCCCAATCTCTCCTCTCTCTCTTCTCTTTCTCCCACAGAAACGGCCAAGAAGCCTGGGGGAACGAGTGGAGAGGTGAAACGAGGGCTGTCTTATCTTATCTCTCTCTGCGACAACTGTAAACCACTCGGTCCTTTAGGCATCCCAAGTTCTTCATTTGTTTGCATTGTTTATTAATGGAGAGCCCGACAGGTTTCTATGATTTTGACAAAACAATCTCGGATTCATGTGGATTGTTGTTTCCCGATTCGACTTAATTTCTACTCCGACAAAATAAATAATTCATGTCAATTCTTACTTTACTAAAATTTTTGAAGGGCAATTAACTGGACATCAATATTCAACGATTTTCAAAATGACTTCCAGTTAAAAACAATCAGAGGATAAGACTTCGTCCTCACAGAGATATACAAATAATGTGTTTTTCTTTTAGATCTTATGTTTAAAATTATCCCATCAATATAAAAATTATAAAAATATATATAATTTTATGATTTTTATATTGATGAAACATAATTCAAGAACCAAACAAAAAGACCAATTTTTGAAAAGCTCATAAAAGACAACTACCGATCGATGGCCCCAGTCGTTCCGCCAGCGAATGTAATCACCTCAATCGGATATCCATCCGTTGGTCCACCGATCAAATAAGCCAAGAATATTCTTCATCGGTCGAACGACCGAGTGATAGCTAACGACTCAAACGATTTTATAGAAATGTCAAAATATCCTATTAACTCATGTTTCCTATTGAGAGCAACATTTTTATGATCTTTCAGTTAAGAAAAAGATCATTCAGAATACGAAAGTTTCCAAATGGGTAAGAATCACAATCAATCCGAAATATTGAATCCTAGAAATTTTCAGATCGGTTCGATAAGGAAAGTAAGGTTGAAACATCTCGACGGCGCACGACTCTCATGGATATAAGGTATCTCAAAACCCTCTAGGCAGGTACGTTCTTTGGCTCTCACACATTGGGCACTCTAATCACAAGAAATCACTTCCTCGAGATCTTAGTTTGTTTCTTTTATTTAAACACCGCTCTTTCTAACTTGAGCATCGGAGTCTCCTCGTCGGAATATCCTCTGACGGTCTTTTACAAGTATTACACCCATTTGACGACAATCGCTCGAGTTGACAAAGAGCCAGTATCTATGGAGTCATAACTCACTTCCAACATATATAATTAAAAAAAAAAAAAAGAAATTAGAGGGTTTGACTTGACTTTTTTTATCAAGTTCAATGCTAATTTTGCCTGCAAAGGCATTCAAGTATCGGGCAACATGATACAAAAATGCATTTTTGTGGTGACTGCATTAGAAATATTTTGAGGTTATACCTAAGATTTGCTCAATATGCTCGGTGGGTATATTTTACTTGTATATGTAGTTTATTATGTGTATTATTAATGTGAAAATAATTATAAAACAAAGTCTGATTTAGATTAACATGTCTCCATAAAATGCTTTTAAAATAATTATTAATGTGAAACCTTATAAAATGTTTTTAAAATCATTATTATATTTAAAACGTTTTTGTTAGAAAGTTAAACTTGACATAAAAATATAGCTAGATGAATTTATGGGAAGTAAAGCCAAATACCCATTAGGCTTAGATCAAAAAATATAATTTTTGGAATTTAAACTCGCGCATCCCTTTTATTTTATTCAAAAAATGACATTTATTTGCCATAATAAAATTTTTTATCATTTTTTCGCACTAAACTATTAGATTCCTAGAATGTATTTTAAAATCATTATTAATTTAAAACTCATAAAAGGATGTAGCTGGGATTCGAGCCTCACTCTTGACCATCGCAATGTGAAATTCTTCCCGATAGACTTATTGCTCAACCTAAATACTCTTAACCGACAGTTTAATAGAATGAGATATTAGATCCCTTCATTAATTTTTAAATTCAAAATTTAAAAATAAAAAAATTATATTAGGAGAGTTACCTCTAATAGGGCTCTACAGATATTTAAATTAGATTAATAAGAATATAACTCTAGATAACGATAATGAAAAAAAAAAAAAATCCTAAAAACTAGACTCATATAGGGAGAGAGGTGCACATATAAAATTGGGCTCGAAAATCGATAATGCATGGACACTAATGAACTCCGAAATCCAGCCTGTCCAACTCCTCTCTCTCTCTCTTACTCTCTCACATATGAATGGGCCGCCCATTTAAAATGCATTTGTTGATTGAAATATTAGGGACTTTCCCATACGGGTCACTTTCCCATCACGTTCCTCAGCCCGTTGGGCCTGTTCTGGGTCATTCGATGGATCCAGCTAAAGGAATAAATGGGTCGAGACAAACCCCAACTGAGTACGTCAAAAATCAAGGTGAGTGGAACCAAAACTATTATAAGTCCCATCAAGCCTACACGTCATCACAGATGCAAGCGGGGACAAGATTCATGTCTGAGGTGGCAGCGACCCATGTTTCTGTAAATCAGCCTGTGGGCTGATATGGGTCTAAACCAAGTCCAGGTCATGGTTTCCAAGTATGGATAAGGCTGACACCTACAACTGGGCTCCCCATCTAACCTCAAATTTCCCAAAATGGGACGCCATTCGTAATGAAAACTGAAAATTAAAATTCAAAATGAAAAAAGAGATTTTAAACTTCTAATTTCTGACCTTTTGTATTTGAAATCTTAGAAAGAAAGCGAACTAGCATGACACAACTAATCATCTTTTGTTCTTTTATAAACATTTTATTTCATAATATTAAAAACATAATGTAAAGATTTTTTTAATAAATAAGCATAAATTAATTGTTATATAAGTAAATTTTGGTATCATTTGTAAATTTTTTATACTGAATAAATAGAACTAATGAGTAGAGATAGATCGTTAAAAATTTGAATGTAAATTATCCGAAAAAACATGATAATTAAAAGTTTAAATAAAAAGATAGTTTTGGATAGAAATGAATGATATAAGAGAATCCGTACAAATTAAAATAATATATTTTTTATTTTTTATTTTTTATTTTTATTTTTTTATATTTACCTCTTAAATAATCGATTTCAATTATAAAATTAAGTCTCATGTTATCGTTGTTGAAATAGATTGAACGCTTTTAATTTTTAACTATTTTATGTACATATTTAATGAATTTTTTAGAATTTATTTAAAAGATAATAATTAAATTTTTTATTAGAAAAAATAATAAAGAAGAGAAGGATAGAAAGGGATAAGAAGATAGGAATAAAAAGTGAGTAAAGAACTAGGCCAAAAACGACAAAACCGTAATCCGAGAATGCTTATCCACTAAATCAATAAAACAATAAAATAAAATAAAATAAATAAAAATAAAAAATCATAGGACATGCGAGCCCACGAGTTTCCCTCCTATAAAGACCTCACGATTTTATCTAGTTCCATCTCCTTCTCCTCTTGTTCATCAAAGTTACTAAGAAAAAAAGAAGGTAAATTTGTAGTAATGTTGGCAATATTTCATAAAACTTTTGCTCATCCACCAGAAGAGCTACACAGTCCTGCATCCTATGCCGGGTCTAAAAAGCCTAAGCTTCCCGAGGAGACCTTGAAAGAGTTTCTCTCTGCCCATCCTTCTGAAACTTCTTCTATGACTTTTGGTCATGCCGCTGTTCTTGCTTATGTTCGACCTGGCCTCCCTTACTCCACGCACCAAAGGTCTCTCTCTCTCTCTCTCTCTCTGGTGTTTTTATGTAATATATGTATGTATGTATGTATGTATGTGTATGATATGGGGGTGTGTGCAGGTTTTTTTGCGGATATGATGATATATATTGCGTGTTCTTGGGGAGTTTGAACAACCTATGCAGCCTAATTAGAGAATATGGTCTATCAAAAGGAACAAATGAGGCAACATTTGTGATAGAAGCATATCGGACACTTCGGGACAGAGGCCCATATCCAGTTGATCAGGTTGTCAAGGAATTGGATGGCAGCTTTGCTTTTGTCATCTATGACAGCAAAGTTGGATCTGTATTTGCTGCCCTGGTACCAAAGCCTCTTTCTTTTTTTCTGTTTACTTAAACAACTTAGAGTTATGGTCAAAAAGTTTAGCTCTTGTTTGTCGCATAATTTTATTCTAATCACACCCCTTTGAAATCTACCATGTCTATGACTTTGAAGTCTTATGTTAGGCCCACTTGACTCCAAAATGGATTGTGTTAAGAAGATTATTTAAGAAATTTCAAAAATTTGTCATAAGATAAATGCAAATTAACAATGATAAAAAGTCAAAACAACTGTTTTGTTTAAACATCAATCTTATAATAATTTGTAATATGCATAATTGCATTGCAGGGTTCTGATGGAGGAGTGAAGCTGTACTGGGGCATAGCTGCTGATGGCTCTGTGGTGATTTCTGATGATTTGAATGTCATCAAAGCAGGCTGTGCCAAGTCATTTGCACCCTTTCCTACTGGTATGTCAAGGTCTCCACGAATCTTAACGATCGAATACCTATGATTTTCTTATAACTTGTCATTTCATAAGGAAAATAGTGCTCTTAAGGACCACCTGGACTATAGGATGTGTCTGGGGATTAATTAGAATCGCCCGTTATCTTTTACATATTATTAATATTCTGGTAAATTGAAAGATACCACTATAAGCTGTATAAGAAAATCAACAGAAAAATGGTGGTGTTTAAAATTTACTGATTATAAGATGTGGGAGTTGATAAACAATAATGTAGGAGTGAGTAATGTGCATGGTTTGGTGAATTTTGTGGATTTTGCAGGGTGCATCTTTCACAGTGAGGGAGGGTTGATGAGCTTTGAGCATCCAATGAACAAGATGAAGGCAATGCCAAGGGTAGACAGTGAAGGAGTGATGTGTGGTGCCAACTTCAAGGTTGACAAGTTCACAAGGATTAATAGCATGCCACGTGTAGGGAGCTCTTCCAACTGGACTGAGTGGGACCAACACTAAACTAGAATGAACATTCATATTCATGGCCAAAGCCGAAGACCCCTAGTCCTAAGCTAATGATGATAGTGGTGTCCTTGGTTGTTTTCTTTTAAATTTGTGTCCCATATGATTTGACAGTTTTAAACTTTCTTTGTACTGCACTGAAATCTGTTATCCTCTTTCTGAGTGTAAATATTGGCTTCTGCTGGGGCGGGGGGGGGGGGGAGGGGGATTTTATAGATAAATAAAATAGACTTCACTAAAACCTCTTATTTTCTATTGTACAATCTTCTCCTGATAACCACAAACATGGTCAATTAAAATGCCAATGAGAATTGTATCCTTTTGAAGGGGCATGCCGCATGCATGAGTGGTATCTGTTGGACAGACACTGTCCTATATATGTTCCCATCAAGTACTACAAAACCAGCCTCCAGGATTAAGCTACAATCCGAAAAAAACTGAAACCGAACATATTACATCAGAAGCCTTGTTTAACAAGAAGAAACATAGTCATACCATGGCTGCTAACTACAAATTTTGCTACTACAGAAACAGAGGACCAACTGAAAAATGACATTGAAAATCAAGAACTGCACATAAGGATGATAGGTACTACAGACCGTTTAACTTGTCACAAGACTCAAACCATCAGAAAGAGCTTGTTCCATCTTCCCAAATGATATTTTTGCATTAGATTCAACCAGAAAAATACAACATTTGAAAAGATGAATAGACGAAATATGTGGCTGATACATTGAGAACAGAATTGAAGAAGGTAAAAAAAGCAAGGCAAATATGAATCTTGATCTATATCTGCTATTTCAAGTAGCAGGGATGCTCGTCCAGGGCAAAACTCTAAAATTCTTTTTCACCAATAAAGAACCAGCAAATGCAGGAAGTTTGGCTTCGTAATAGAGATAATGCTTCAGTCTCTAGGGTTCTCATTCATTCCACAAGTCAGTAAACTCGTCAGGCTCCAGATGATTTGATAGTTCATGCATCTTCCTCCTTGTCTTGGCTTTGACTTTCTTTGCAAACTTGGATGCTTTCTGCTTTTTCTTCAATGCTCGTTCCTGTAAGCAGAGATGCGGAACATTCATAACCAACACAAGAAGAATAAGGTCCGAGGGTCGTACGAAAGCCTAGACAAGTTAGACACAGGAGATACACAAACTAAAGAACATAGTAAAAGGCTTATAACATCATCAAATACTCTATTGAGCAGACAGATCGTGGGTGAACCAAACGATGCAATTTTGGTCCAAGAGTCACACAGTATGAATGACTTTGTTCACAATTAGCTACTAAAGCAAATGGCAAGACATTACAACAGCAAGTCAAATCACACTCAAAGTATCAATCTTCCCACAGTAAAGAGAAACATTGAAGAAATATAGGGCAGCAGAAAGAAAAACAAAAGATGGACAATTTAGATAAGAACAGCAAACTAACCAGGTTTGGTGATACATAGAATGGATTCTCATATAACGTTGGTCCTCCAAAGCTGCCACCAAATATCTTGATTGGATTCAAACAAAACCTTGGACCAACCTATCCGCAAGAAGTTCATATATCATATTGCTATTAGTCCCAAGTATCATAAGAGTACTCTGTTAAAGAATTTAAGGAATATGATTGCATACCTCAACTAGGGTCATCTTTTCCAAACCTCCCCGGTCCACCTTATTTGCTTCATTATGTGGAACTGATATCTGATTGAGTGCAGATAAGAAATTAAAAATAGAAAATCAGACCAACAACCAAAGCAAAATGATGACTCCATTGCTCAGTGGCAAAATTAGAAACAGAAATGATGACAGAAAAAAGATTTTGTGGTATGTGAAAAAATAATTCCCCAGAAAGAGACTTGAGTTTTCTATTGGGAGAATTCTTGCAAGTTATTTGGACAAGATAGCACAACATAAACTTGAAGATTATGTATGAAACTCTAAGATCTGAAGATGGTTGGGGGATCAGAATTTCAATTTGTGATAATCATAAAATGACGCTAACTTGAAGGGTCCCAATACCATATAGAATGTTTAAATGGGGAATATTATCACAACTGAATTGATCATTACCAACCTGGTAGTTTCGGAACCATATGTGGTTGTCAAGAATTGAGAAAACAAATACATGATCATGATAAGGTTTAGCTTTCCTGTGATCCTTTGGTGTGGCAAATATCTGAGAGAAATATAAGAGAACTTCATCAATGAAACACAAAACTTAAAAGATAAAAACACCTATTGGAGACATACAAGAGATTAAAAATTTCAAGATCACAGAATTTAAACACTTCAGATAAATAATATACTCTGGAGTCTACAAAGGAATTCAAAAACATGGGAGGCAAGG
This sequence comes from Dillenia turbinata, assembly GCA_037126225.1. Classification (NCBI taxonomy): domain Eukaryota; kingdom Viridiplantae; phylum Streptophyta; class Magnoliopsida; order Dilleniales; family Dilleniaceae; genus Dillenia; species Dillenia turbinata. The sequence goes on from JBAMMX010000008.1 coordinate 2,704,016, forward strand.
CAAGTAACTGGGTATTTTTGCCAATCAATCACACATAATAAAGATTTGATTGAAGCCCCCATCCATGACCTCTCCTTTAGGACAATGCATAAGCCTGGAGGAACTCAATTCCCAAAAAAAAAAAAGGCCAATCTATGCAAAGAGGGCAAAAACAATGATCAAAATAATCATCAAGAAAAAGAAGAAAAAAACCATGCAAACACACTATCATCTCCATGTATCATTACTTAAATGTTACTTCCAAATCTCCAGATGCAAGAGATGGGCTTCAAGTAGATAAACTTTAATTAACACATAGAGGACATCCAGAAAAATGAACAGAAATGCATGAACTGGAAAATGAAAAGACAGATTAGTAGCAATAAAATGAAATGGATGCTTAGGGAGTAATATTGAAGTAAACAGTAGAATGCTGAGAACTCTTTTAAGAAATGTGGAAACTGTACCTGCATGAGTAGCTCTTTCAAAAGCTTCCAGTGAGGATCTTTATCAAAATTGTTAGAGAAAGTCAATAAAGGGCGCGATCCTTTCAGATGATTCCCAGTAAGCTTCAACTCTTCCATTGTATGGACTGTAGGGCCAAAAAATATAATTTTCTCAAGACCCATTATCATAAATCAACCACCATAAGCTGCCATAAGGCTGACATCAACAGAATAAGCTTGAGTGAAAGAAAATAGACCAATTTATATGTCTGCCTCATCCACCGGACAAGCATTGTGTATTTATATCACAAATGACAACTGCCTCATCCACTGGACAAGCTTTGTGTATTTATATCACAAATGACAAAGTATAGAGCATATTGACTATTGAGATCAGAATAGCACCTGCTTTAACCAAAAACTTCACAGAGGGACCACCTGGACACTTGGCCATCCACAAGTAAAGATCTTGATGTTTCCTACACTGCAGTAAAGCAAAAAACCATGTTAATTGTCTTGTGTAAGGATGTCTGTGGTAAGAGGGGAAATGGAATACAAAAAATTACTTCCTTACACCCCTTTGAAGTGTGTTTGATAACAAATTTTTTACCCACTAAATCTTAAGATGGCATATAGTGGTTAGGGGTAAAGATGAAAAAACTAATGAACAAATAATTAATAATAATAATACAAACTCTGAAACTTATGGTTCTAGACCACAATTTGTGAGACTGGATCAAGTTTTCTACTTCTCAAATTTTGAAGAAAATTCAGAAACCCAAAGCCTTGAAGTTGATCTTTTCAATCTGCAACTTATCTTTAAATTGCAAAATCATCCAGAAAACTTCAACTTATTGTTGCTTTGTGTTGGTTAAACATATACCAACTATTGGATGAAATGTTTGAACCAGAATTGAGTGTAAAGTTGAGTGGGATTTATTTGTCACACAATAGCACTTACTTTATTTTACTTGTGGTATTTGCTCAATTATGCATAAATTCAGTTATTGATGTGACATCCTGTTTCTTTTAAAAAATATTGCATTATTATTATTTTCAAATTTACTCCAGCAATTATTATTATTATTTTTTTTTTTCCGACTGCTGTGGCCTTAGGTGCAATTCTTCTCTCATAATTTTGCCCAATTTTGGTGATACATAATTTTGGTTAAGTTATTGAAATTAAATTTTCTGTTGAAAAAAGAAAAGAATTGGAAGTTTTTTTTCCCCCAAAAGGAAAATAAAAATTTTATGCTAGAGTCATTAACTAATTAGTGGAAATTAACCTCCTAGCTAAAGATGTAACAAGACACAAGGAAAAAAAAAATATATATATATATATATATATATTTTGGGAAGGGAAATGTTAAATCCTCCAAAGTTTTCACCTACTGATACACATATCCTAAGAAGGGAAAGACAATAAGGTTAGAATATTTAATGAGGGTGAACTTTTTAATTTTTTCATAGATATGTTACCCAGACTCAGGTAGTGTCAGGTGCTGGCATATATAATATAAGACAAAGCAGCATATTTCAATTCAACGGAATTCCAGGTAAAATGAAGTGCCTCACAGCCACAATCATAATCAGACCCGCCTATGGCCGAGCAAAGTGAAAAGTCCATTTAGCTACATAGTATAATGACAAAATTGTTTCTAACCTAACACATCTAATAATGAATGTACTAATACATAAATTTGATATATATTTATATGAATTTCAACTCAACAAATATTAAAAAACTTATTACATACTCACCTCAAAAAACAAACAAGAGGAACAATTCCGGAGCTCAACCAATTCATTAAGTGTAGCACCTTTAGTTTCCTTGGATTCCACCTTGTTATCCTTCTTACAATTAGGCAATAGTGAAACCATATTTAGCATCAAATGCCGATACCTGCATAATCAACCTCGAATCAGCCCAACAAGCAGAACCCACAAAATTAAATTCGCTTAAGAGGATTGGAATCAACAAAAGAAATGTACAAAAGCAAAACCCAGAACATAACATTTGGTTAGAAGCGCTCTAGAATTAATAACAGAGATGCATCTAAACAAAACCCACATCAAAAAAATTGTTCAAAATGATTAGAATAAATAAGAGAGTAGAATTTAAGCAAAACCCTGATCACAAAAAGGTTAGAATCAATAATAGAGATGAATTTAAGCAAAATCCAGATCGCAAACTTTGCTAATGTTGTAAATCATAAGGGAACCGAATACCATATAACCTGAAATTAATGCGTCTAGAGCAAGTAACTAAAACTTTCTCCTTGTTCCTGAAAACCTGAGAGTCAGTTCCTTTCTCTTCAGGCTTGTCTTTCCAACCCAAAAGTGTTCTTTTGGGTCTCTCTGGAGCAAACCCATCGTCTTGCTTTGCCGGCTCCGCCGCTTCACTTTCGTTGTGCTTTCTCTTCTTCCCCATTTGCTTATTCAGACTACAAACGAAAAATTGGAGAGTATGTTTCACAAACTTCTTTTCAAAAAGCAGTCAAGTAGCGAGAGAGAGAGAGAGAGAGAGAACCTGCGCAGGAGTGGCTCGAGAAAATCGGTAACTCTGCGCGAGGCAGGCGACGAAGGGTTTAAACCCTAATAAGGGTTTTGTTCGTAAATGCCCGAAGGAACCAAATGGGTCTCTGCTGGACCTATTCGCTCTTCATGGGCCGGATTGCACCACTTTCGGCCTGGCTTGGGCTGAGTCCTAAGCCCTTATTTTTGTCCCCCCGGTAAGCCCCACGAAGTCTAGCTCATGCTCACCTTTGTTTAGGATTTTTTTTTTTTTCTTTAAATATAAGGGAGATTCAAACTCGAGATTTCTAAAAAAAAAAAGAATGATGATACCAGTTAAACTATAACTCATTAACTTAGTTTATTTATTTATTTATTTTTTAATCTAACAATGGTAAGTGTTTTGTCTATAAAGTATATCACGGTAAAATTAAAGTAGTTTTGACCCCTTATAAGCATACAAAATTATTTTTTGGTGAATTGTTCAAACTATAATACCTTTTTTGTGTGTGTATGTGTGTGTGTGTGTATATATATAATATATAAATTTTTTCGTGAATGTTCGAACTATGGTATTGGTAAAACCTTTTTACTTGATAAATGTGGTTTATCCTTGATGGAAGTAGGTTATGACTTCACAGATATCGGCTCTCTATTGACTCGAATGCTAGCCGTCAATGGGCGGATCCACTTGCAAAAATCGTCGGAAGGTACTCTGGCGGGGAGACTCCGACGCTCAAGTCAGAAAAGAGCAGTTTTCGTTTGAAAAAAACAGATTGAGAGTAAAGGGAATGTGGTTCCCTGTGCTCAATGCGCTCTTGTGTTAGGTCTAGAGAGCGTACCTGATGTCGAAAGTCTTGAGATCTCTTATACCTGTGAGAGTTGTACGCCGCTGAGGGATTTCCACCCTACTTTCCTTATCGAACTAATTCGAAAATCTCGGGAGTCGATATTACGAATTGATCACGATCTTCCTATATCGAGAAGCCTTCTTCGAGAGAGAGATAATTCCCTTATCTGAAAGATTCCGAAATTGCTGTTACAAAATAAGAGGTTGAAATGAAGGAAGTTCTGATCTTCCTTTCTTAATCAATAGGAATGTTGTCCCTCGTTCGGTTACTCGATCGATAATGGGTCTTTCGAGACTCGCCCGGTTAAAGGGCGGACATTCGTTTGGCTGATCGAGGTGACTATCTCCGTTTGATGGGTCACGATTGGTTAATATGGGCGGCTGAGACCCTATCTTTCGGTAGTCTTGGGCGACTAAGGCCCTTCAGTAGATCGATCGGGGTGACTACGACCCTTCGGTAGATTATTGTTATGGTCGCTGAATATCGATCGGTAGGCCCCTTGGATCGTGGGCCCTTTGGGAATTGACTCTTTTGGACTGGGTCTTGGAATACGTCCAATCATTTGCCCCCGACTCATGGTCATTTCGGAAGAAGAAACGCCATGAGTGACAATCCTTAAAAAGGGATGTCCATTTTATTTTGACATACGCCGCTTCGATTTCCACGAACCATCTCTCATACGCTTTATAAGGGTCTTCGTTCCTTAGAAAAAATTTCTTTTCCTTTTTCCTCCGAGAAGGTTCTTCTTTCAACGAAAAAATGTCGACAGACGTTTCCTCATCACGTAGCATAGACAATATTCAGAGCATCATGACTGAAGAGGATTTGGTTGAAGTTCGGAAGGAAATGTCGCTCGGGAGTGACTTTGAGTTTATATTACCGAGCAAGGGGGATAGAGCGAGTTTTGCCCCCGAGGGTTGTGTCCCTATGTACAAACAGTGCGTAAAGTACGGTTTGAAGGTCCCATGTATGGGCCCCTTGATGGAGGTCTTGAGGTACTGGAATATTCACCCTTCGTTTCTCATTCCAAACGCTTGGCGATTTGTGATTACCCTAATTCCTTGCTAGGGTTTTTCCGTATCCGCTTTGACCTAGAGATTCTTGGGGCTCTGTTTGCCTTTGGGGCGATGTAGCTCTAAAGGATCCACTCAGGGTTGGTACAAACTTCAAACACGCCAAGAGTCTCGCTGAAAGTTTTTCTATAGCGAGTTTCAGGATAAGCACCGGATGCAAAGGTTCTTCTTAATCAGATTTTTGAACAGGGACCTCCTTCCTGTGTTTCTAGACGCTAACCAGGTGCCTTTTCTAAACGAGAAAATCTCATCCCTCCTTCGACATTCCCGTTTTCTGCGTGCAGTGGCCCGTCACTATGATGCCGATTGCAGGAGCTTGTGGGTGGACCGCTTGGTGAGAGACGACCTGTTGATATTATCAAATCTCCTTATGGATGAATCAATCCAAATTACCAAGCCCCTCCTGCTGGAGCAACGGGAAAAAGACTTGGTCGACACTATACTGGACGTTGATACTCGTCTTTTTGGTAAAATCTCTATTGAACGGGAAATGCAGTCTCATGCAAAGAGGAAGGCGGTTGACGCTTCCCCCGAACTTAGGCGGAAAAAGTCGAAGACTGGGGTGTCTAGTCTACCTGTTGGGGAAGAAGAGCAAGCCAAATTCGGAGGGCATGCGCTATCCCAAGAACACTTTAAAATCGGGGGAGACCATTTAGTTGGCGAAGCCTTTGGTGAAGCCCTTGGTGCGTCGACCAGGGTTGGAGAAGGGGTCGGCTCCGGCGAGGGATTCTTTGAGAGGACTGAGGACGTTTCGGTTCAAGAGCAGAGGTTGGAAGAGTCTCCTATGACACAACCTTCTGCTTCCGTTCCTGACGACAATTCGGGACAGTCCCGTCGGGGGTCTCAGTGCCTTTTGGTCGATGTACTTGATGACTACCGCGCCCCCACCTATTGTGATCGGAGAAGAGCGGAATGCCGAAGAAGGGTCAGTGACGGTTTTCATGGGATGCCACAATTTTAATCTTGTTGATCCGAAAGAAGGGTCACAGTTGGCCGCGCGTTTTCAATTTCCTACAAGGTCTGCCTTTCAAAAGATGCCTCTTGAGTATACCGATAGAGTTATCCAATCTCTTTTCCTTACAGTAAGTATTGTCTTTGCATGGGTCAAAGTTGAATCTTTACTATCTCGTGACTCTTAACCATCGTGTCTCTTTTCCCAGACTTCTACCCTAGCTGAGCTTCAAAGAAAGTTGAGGGCTAAGCGGGATGAATAATTTTCTCGTATGAGTGATCAAGTGTTGGCGTTGAAGGACGCCTTAAAAAACCAAGAGAAGAGCATTGGGGAGACCAAAGATAGGCAGATCAGGTACCTTGAGGAAGACCTTGTTTCAATTCAAGCTCGTTGTGAGGAATTAGAAGCGGAGGCATGTGCTCGAAAAGCACAGTTAACAACCGCTAAAACGTTAGCCCGTTTACGAGAATAATCCATTTGAAAGGCTGAACAAGAGATAGCTGACCTCAAGACTTTTGCCGCCAAAGATACTGTTGCCTTACAACTCTCTCAACGTAAGCTGCATGAGCGTCTGAAATGTGTCGAAGAGATTCGTCGAGAGGTCGGTCAATACGAGTCTCTGCCCCCACTTGAAGGATCGGCGGGTTCGGATTTTGCTCCTGCTATTTCTTGTACCCCTTCTGTGCTTTTGTAATTTTGTGGGATGAGGATTTATCCCTTGTAATAATCTTCATAGAACTTCAGATGTTTTTTCTAATCGAATGAGGCTCGGGGAACTTCTTCTGATTCTAGTGTATTACTGAAGGCTCTTGGAGTCAAGGCTGCTTCGGTATTTTCTTAGGAGATCGATTCGGATGTGCTTCTTTAAGAGGTCCGGGCGACTGAGGCCTTCTGACCAATTAGAGATTTTAGAGACTAGGACCGCGTCTGCTCGTTCAGGGAGTTTCACCCCATGCTCGTTTGGGAGATTTGGACAGCTGAGGAGCTGCATTCGATTAGAGACTTTAGGAGTCAGGGTCGTGTCCGCCCGTTCGGGGAGTTTCATCCCATATTAGCGACACATTCGTTAAGAAGATCTGGGCGGTTGAGACCCTGTGGTCGATTAGAGACTTTAGGAGTCAGGGCCGTGACCGCCCGTTCGGGGAGTTTCATCCTATATTAGCGACATATTCGTTCGGAAAATTTAGGCGGCTGAGGCCCTGCGGTCGATTAGAGATTTTAGGAGTCAAGGCCGTATTCGCCCATTCGGAGAGTTTCATCCCATATTAGCGACACATTCATTAGGAAGATCTGGGCGGCTGAGGCCCTGCAGTCGATTAAAGACTTTAGGAGTCAGGCCGTGTCTGCCTTTTAGGGGAGTTTCATCCCATATTAACGACACATTCGTTTGGAAGATCTGGGCGGCTGAGACACTGCGGTCATTAGAGATTTTAAGAGTCAGAGTCGTGTCCGCCCGTTCGGAGAGTTTCGTCTCATATTAGCGACATATTCGTTCAGAATATCTGGGCGGCTGGGGCCCATTGGCCTTATCTTCGAAGGTGATTTGAAGCCCCGGGTCATGCGTAATCAGTAAGTAATAGCAAATATCGAAATCTTTATTAAAGGAATAGTGTCGGGAAGTCCGGATCATATGCTGGATAGATGCTAATGGGAACATAAGGCTCGTGCCAGCCATCTCCATAGTGGACTTGGAGGATCACCCCTCCTGATTTCTCGCGCGGTGGTCTGAGATCTGGCCTACGGTGTGGCTCATTCTCCATTGGTGTGTCACGCCTATTTGGGGAAGACAGATCTCTTCTTTCTAAACTGATGAACTTCTGTAGTTTTCCACTACGGACCAAGAATTCCAGTTCGTCCTTAAGTCTTTTACACTTATCAGTCGTGTGGCCGTAATCCCTATGGAAATGACAATATTTAGATTTGTCTTTTTTAGGATCTTCTTCCGCCGTGTGAGGAGGCCATCTGACATATAATTTGTTCTTTATTTGATACAAAACCCGGCTCGAGGTTTCGCTTAGTGGGGTGTAGATGCTAAACCTTTGCGAGGGTGAAGTCCCTGGTCTGCCTCTTTTCGGAGAATGTGGGCGTGGCGATCGGCTTCGTTCTTTCCAGCTATGGTGGCCCTTTTGCCGATCGAAGGCCTCTGCTTCTTCTGCAACAATATATTTTTCTGCTCGAGAGTAGAATTCTTGGATGGATGCCGGAGGTTTCTTTGTGATGGAGACCTTCATATCAGAGGAGTGCAGACCCGTTAAGAGTGCGACCAAGGCGATGTTATGGTCCAGATCAGGGACTTTCAGCATTTCTGACTTGAATCTCTCCATGAAGTTTCTGAGGGATTCCTTTTTCCTTTGGTGTAATGATAAGAGGGATGTCGATTTCTGTTTAGCCCCTCGGATGATTACAAAGTGGGCCTCGAATTGTTGTCGGAAGTGCACGAAACTCTTGATACTGAGTGGAGGAAGAGAATTAAACCAAGTTAAGGTATTACCCTTAAGAGTGGTAGGAAAATGCTTGCACATCGCGGCGTCCGAGAGATCTCTAGAGACCATCACCGTTATGAAATGAGCGGAATGGTCACGGGGATCGTTTGTCCCGTCATACCGCTCCATGGGAGGTAGAAGGATATCTCTCGGCGTCGGTTCTGACAAGATTTTCGCATCGAATGGCGATTCGCCCAGAGGGTTTTGGGGATCTTCCCTATCTTTTACTCCTGCTCGTTTTAGCTCAACAGCCATGAACTGTTCAATCTGCCCTTTTAGGCCTTGGGGGTCGTATTGGGAGGCCGCCGATAGTTTCGGGCATTCTCGTCCAGGGGGTTGTTTGTATTCACATTATGCGACAGATGAATGGTTGTCGGATCCAAGGGCTCGACTGAGTCCCTCTAACTGTTTGCTCATTCTTTGGATCCCGGATACCAACCTTTCCACCTGAGGTTGTTCCGCCTGCTCTAGTTCTGGGGCTCTGACTTGCTATCCCTGATTTTGGGAATCAGCAGGTTCGACGGGTGTAGAGAAGTTCCCTCCTACAGCGGGGGCGGATCTAGAAGACGCTCTGATCCTTGGAGGCATGGTAATATAGACTTCTCTAGTCTGTTTCCACAGACGACGCCAATCTGATGGAAATAGGTTATGACTCCATAGATACCGGCTTTCTGTTGACTAGAACGTTAGCCGTCAATGGGCGGATTCACCTGCAAAAACTGCCGGAGGGTACTCCGGCGGGGAGACTCTGACGCTCAAGTCAGAAAAGAGTGGTTTTCGTTTTAAAGAAACAGACTGGGAGTAGAGGGAAGGTGGTTCCCTGTATTCAATGTGCCCCTGTGTTAGGTCTAGAGAGCGTACTTGATGTCGAGGGTCTTGAGATCTCTTATACCTGTGATAGTTATGCGTCGCGGAGGAACTTCCACCCTACTTTCCTTATCGAACTGATCCGAGAATCTCGAGAGTCGATATTACGAATTGATCACAATCCTCCTATATCGGGAAGACTTCTTCTTCGGGAGAGATACTTCCCTTATCTGAAAGATTTTGGAATTGCTGTTACAAAATAAGAGGCTGAAATGAATGAAGTTCTAAACTTCCTTTCTTAATCGGTAGGAATATTGTTCCTTATTCGGTTGCTCGATCGATAATGGGTCTGTCGAGACTCGCCCGGTTAAAGGGCTGACATTCGTTTGGCTGATCGATGTGACTATCTCCGTTTGATGGGTCACGATCGGTTAATACGGGCGGTTGAGACCCTATCGTTCGATAGTCCCGGGAGACTAAGGCCTTTCAGTAGATCGGTTGGGGTGACTACGGTCTTTCGGTAGATTGTTGTTACGGTTGCTGAATATTAATCGGCAGGCCCCCTTGGTCGTAGGCCCTTTGGGAATTGACTCTTTTAGACTGGGTCTTGAAATACGTTCCATCAATCCTTTTATTAAGTCAAGTTATTTTCTAAGTTCAAGGTTTTTATTAGATTGTGCTTGTGCATATTTTTTTAAATTATATTTAAATGTATTGTAATGTTAGATTAGGAATAGAATATTCACACCAGTTTTATATATATATTGCTTTTTGTGACCCTATCTGCCTCTTTGTGATTTTTTTTGACATCTAGAAATAGGTTTAATTGGCTATCCTTTTGATATATTTGATATACAAGACATTCATGAACAATATAAATAGAAGAAATTGGATGTCAACTCCAACCATAAATTTTTTTATCACATTCGTAATTAAATTTCAATAAGACCATTCGTGTCCTAATTTTTTCTTAATACATTAAAAAAAATATTATGAAAAAATATAATTTTTTTTTCAACAAACTAAAATTCCTTTGCGAGAAATCTCTCAGCTAGTCATTAATACAAAATTAATTTTTTAAAAACGTTAAAATTTTACATCCAAGAAGGTCAAAAAAAAGGTTTTTTTTTTTGGGTGACCTTTTGACAAATTTTAATTTATCTGAATTTAATTTGATTGATTAAATTTTATTAATAAACACAGAATTTTATAAGAAAAAACAAAAATTTTCATAAAAATATTATTTTTAGTATTTATTAAAAACTTCACCCAACTTTACCTAAAATCTTAGTGTAATCACAAAAAAAAAAAAAAAAAAAAAAAAAAAAAATTCTTAGGCAACTGTCGTGAGCCGAGCCCGAGTAGTTCACGGCAAATGCTATAGTCCATTAGTTGCCCATACTTTTTTTGGGTTAAACTAGGCCCGGCCCAAACGCAGACAAACCCGGCCATTTCTCAGTTAGGACCTGGTCGAAGACATGGAGTCTTGCTGAGAAATGTACCCTTTTGGCTCGAAAAAAAAAAATTTAAAATAATATTTCCCCTAAAAATATTTTAAAATTAATACTCTTATATCACGTCTAGATACGATATATACTGTTTATATAAATAATATTATATAGTTTTTTGAAAATGTGAAATAACTAAATAGTGACATATTGTGTTTTTAAAATGTGATATGATACTGTTTATGTGAATAGTATCGTTAAATATCATGGTATGATACCATTTATATGAGAATAATTTATGTCTCGTTTTCAAGACGAGGGCGAAACGTTTATTTTTTATTATTTTTTTTTTTTCACGTTAAAAGCGTAGGTGCCTCGAGTCTTGCTTCCCCAGGAACCGAGTCTAGGGAGAGGGGAGAGGGGGGGGGGAGAGAGAGAGGAAATGGCTGGCCGTTTCTTCCCAAACCAAGTGAGACTTGGTTTCCGAAGATTCAGAAATAGACGAAACGACTGCATAGAAAATCGGGTTTTCACTGTCCAAGCTCCTTGCCCTTCCTTCCCAAGCCCTCGCCGTGAAGCTCAAACAATCAGCTCTGAGCATCAAAGAAATTGTAACTTTTTTTAATCCCAATTTTTTAATATTATGGTTCTTTTCTGGGTTTTGTTTATTTTTGTCAGTTTTTGCTAATATGTGCACTGAGTTTTGTTTTTAAGTTTTGATTGATTCAGGTGGAATGGGAGACATGGGGAAGAAGTGGAAGGTGTGTTCAGGACCACACTCTCTACAGTGGTGCACTGGGTACTGCTTTTTTGTTGTTCAAATCTTATAATCTTACAAACAACCAAAGTGATCTCAAACGTTGTTCTGAGTTGTGAGGGCTTGTAATTCTGCTTCTCGTGCTTCTGGGTATGAGTAACCTCCCTCCGTCTCTCATTGACCCTTTCCAGTTTGTAAAACTTTAGTCATGAACTTGAGGCAACGAACAAAGGGATATAGTCAACTTTTAAATCGTTTATTGAGAATGTGATTATCTGTGACTTGATATTATATTGTTTCTCTGAGGTTGGACTCTGTCTAAAGCATGCAATTGCTAAATCTGGTTTCTGTTTTCATATCAAAATGAGTGATGTGGCTAAACTTGCATTGCATTTTATCTTGTTGAATTCACCGATCTATGTTTATACCTCTGAAAGCAGCTCTCATTAGGGTTTAGCTGAAAGGCATTGTTTGATTTTGCAGTATAATTTATTCTCCTATGGTTTGTGATGTCATTGATTTTTTATTGTCTTGTTTTAGGTAAGCCATATATGGTAAAAGGTTATTTGCTGAATTTTGCGTCTAACTTTTTGGTGGGTCACCTTTATACGTGGCCGGGCTGGTGTTTGTGCATGCCATTGGTGCTGTGGCTGAAAACATTCCGGTGACAAGCAACTGCTTGATCACGACCTGACCCAATTCAGTGAGGTAGTCAATTGTATTATGTAAACCCATGAATGCACAATCACCACTTTAGCTTGGGATTTCTTTTTCTTGTTATGAGTGTTGAAATTTCCTCTTTATTATATGGGCAGATTAAGCTTCCAAAGGATCTTCCTTATGAACAACTATATGGGAGAGTGAGCTACTTATGGGCTTGTTCTTTCTTGAACAAACACATTAGAAGTGACACAATATGATCTTCAAGCATGGTGAGACACTTTTGCTCTTTGAATGTTGTTCTGAGTTAGCCCTCTAAAATCTGTAATGTCAAAAACTTAGCGGCAACCAGTTGTGGCTGAAATATTTAAGGCTGGGAGCCAATTTTCTAACAAAGGCAGCGGCCCCTTAATGTATGAATGGAATGGGAAAAAGTACTGGGGTGCTGCCCATGGACTGGCAGGGATAATGCATGTTTTGATGGATATGGAACTAAAGCTGGATGAAAAGGAAGATGTAAAGGATACCCTCCATTGTATGATCAGGAATCGTTTTCCCAATGGGAACTATCCTTCAAGCAAAGGAAGTGAAACAGACCGTCTAGTACAGTGGTGTCATGGGGCATCAGGAGTTGCTCTGACCCTTGTTAAAGCAGCTGAGGTAACTGAAAAATAGTATGCATGTTAATGAAATAAGAACCCTTTATTTTGGGTCGTAGGCCGGGCAGATGCTAATAAGAATATAAGACTTGTACCAATTGTCTTCACCGTGGATTTGGAGGATCACCCTTCTTGGTTCATCATGAAGCAGTCTAGGATCTGACCTATTAGGCGACTCATTCTCTCGTGGTGCATTGTGCCTGTCAGGGGAAGGTAGGTTTATTCCCTTCATACTAATGAATTTCTGTAGTTTACCACTACGAATTAGGAATTTCAATTCGTCCTTAAGTCTTTTGCACTCGTCGGTTGTGTGGCCATAGTTCCGATGGAAATGACAGTACTTGGATTTGTCATTCTTGGGATCTTCTTTCGTGGGTCGAGGGGGCCATCTGATATATGATTTGTTTTTTATCTGATATAAAACTCGGCTTGGGGTTTCATTCAGCGAAGTGTAGACATTGAACCTTTGTGAGGGCAGAGCTCCCGGTTTGCTCCTCTTCGGAGAGGGCTGACGAGACGATCGACTGCGTTCTTTTCTGCTATGGCATTTCCCTTGTCGGTCGAACGCCTCTGCATCTTTTACCGCAATATATTTCTTCGCTCGAGAGTAAAACTCTTGGATGGTTGCTTGGGTTTTTTCATGATAGAGACTTTGATGTCCGAAGGACGCAAGCCCTTTAGGAGAGCAACCAGTGCGATGTTGTGGTCTAAAGCGGGGACTTTCAGCATTTCTGCCTTAAATCTTTCCATGAAGTCCCTCAGAGACTCTTCTCCCCGTTGTCGCAAGGATAGCAGAGAGGTGGACTTCCGCTTGGCTCCCCGACCGATTACAAAATGAGTTTCAAACTATTGTCGGAGCTGTGCGAAACTCTTGATACTGAGCAGTGGGAGAGAGTTAAACTATACTAGGGCATTACCCTTGAGAGTGGTAGGGAAGTGATTGCACATCGCTGAATCCGAGAGGTCTTTGGAGACCATAACTGTTATGAAGTGGGTGGCATGGTCGCGAGTGTCATTGGTTTTATCATACAATTCTGTGGGAGGTAAAAGAACATCCCTCGGCATTGGTTCTGAAGAGATCTTTGAATCGAATAGCGATTCGCCTAGGGGGTGTAAAGGATCTTCTCTACCCCTTACACTTGTTCTTTTCACCTTAGTGGCCACGAGTTTTTCGATCTGTTTTTTCAGATCCTCGGGGTCATATTGGGAGACCGCTGACGGTTCAGGAAACTCTCGTCTTAACGGTCGCTCGTATTCGGACTCTGTCGCAAATGAGTGGCCGTCTTGCCTAATGGCTCGACTGAGTCCCTCCAATTGTTTACTCATTCTTTGGAGTCTCGACTCCAATCTTTCCATTTAGGGCTGATTCGCCTGCTCTGGCACGGGCACTAAGGCCATGATCGGCTGCTCTTGAGTCACGGGTCATAGGATTTGCTTCGAACGGAATGGCCGGGGAGAAAACACATGATCATGAATATGATGATTAGGTGTCGGAGGGGCGATAGATTCGACAGGCATAGGAGCGTGCCCTTCTACAGCGGGGACGACCCTCGAGGTCGCTCTAGTCAGTTCTCACACACGGCGCCAATCTGTTGGAGGTGGATTACGCCTTCACAGATACCGGCTCTTCGTTGACCCGAGCAGTTGCAGTCAAAGAGATATGATACCTATAAAAACTGTCGGAGGGTGCTCGAGCGGGGAGATTCTGACACTCAAGTCAAAAAGAGTGGTTTTCGTATGAAAGGAAAACAGACTGAGAGTTCGAGAGAGTAATTCACAGTGATTAGAGTGCCTAATGTGTAAGGCCGAGAGAGCATACATGTTTTGAAGGGTTTTGAAATGTTTTATACTTGTGAGAGTCGTACGCCGCTGCAGTGCTTCGACCCTACCTTCTTTATCGAGTCGATCCGGAAATTTCGGGGATTCAATATTTTGAATTAACTGTGATCCTCATCTTTTGGAAACTTTCGTATTCTGGAGGGAATTTTTTCTTAAGTGAAAGATCCTCATGATACTGTTCGCTATAAGGGACGGAAGTTAATAGGATATTTTGATCTTCCTTTAGGATTGTTGGAATCGTTAGCTATCGATCGGTTATTCGACCGATGAAGGGTCTTCAGAACTCTTTCGGTTGAGGAACCGACTATTAAATAACCGATCAGGGTGGTTACCTTTACTTGATGAATCACGTTCGATTGACGGAACGACTAAGACCTTATCGCTCGAGAGATGTAGACGACTGAGACCCTATCGTTCGGGAGATCTGGGCGACTGAAACCTTTTGGTAGATAATCGTATTTGAATCTAGATCGATAACTATCCTTCGTGGGTTTTTCATGTCGACCTTTTCAAAACTGACTCATGATATCTGATTTTTGGGGTCATGTCCCATCGGGCAGTAATAGGCACTAGCCTCGTGCAAGGTCCTTGGTTATTTTGTTACTTGCCCTTACCGCATATCTGAGTATATCTCCATTCCTAAGGGTACTGAGTTTTGAGCGAATGTTTGTTTTTTTTTTTTTTTTTGGGGGGGGGGGGGGAAGAGTACGCTCTAATCTTTTTGAAATCATGGGACTTCTGTTCCGTCCTTTATCTGGCACTCATACTCCTTTTAACTCATTGAAATGAGTATTCCATTTGTTCAACTCTTCATGAAACCAAATTTTCCACCCCAACAAGGGGTGAGTAATTTATTGCCACACGGGCCTCTCAAAGTGACCTAATTTTACAAGAGATTACAACACTGCAGCATTCAAAATTTAAAATCTGCAGAAGTTAATGGACCCTTGATCTTCAGTTTCCCGTACATCCCTCAGCAGAAAGGTTCTCATTTAAGCCAAGCCAACAAGTTTCTCACTAATTTCCCATACTTTCCTGGCCTTTTCTGGATCACTTGCTTCATGAGACAATTGATTCTCAAAAGAAGCCGAGTCTTTATTCCAGCTCCAGTAGACACCTGATTTAGTCAAGCTTGGATCACTCACAACCTAACATATTAACAAGAAAGTTAGGAAAAGGATTCACAATAAGCAGGTCTCTTTGAGTTCATCCATTTTGCGTGTAACGTATATACCTGTGCAAGTCTCCTTCCAGCATCATCTTCAGAGACAAAGCCCTTTGTGATATACTTTTGGAATGGAGGGAAGAGAAGCCTGAATAGGGGAATGTGTTCTCTGAACAAGCCTGTTGTGGCAATGCAACCAGGATAAAGCGAGGCAAAAGTAATTCCAGTGTCCTCATGGTAGCGCCTGTGGAACTCTTGCATTGTTAGCATGTTGCAGACCTTGCTGTCCTTGTAGGCCTTTGCTCCATCAAATTCTCCACCATCAATCATAGATGAGCTGTTTAGCCCATTTAAGCCCCCTGCAAGTCCTCTCAAGTCACCAAGGTTGGCCTTTGGAGGTACATTTCCCGCCAATGTATTTGTGTTCCCTGAGAACAATACCACGCAATCCTTAGCAACCATGTTTCATATATCCAATGTATGGCATTCGAAAGACTAATTTAATTTGGATTTTTCTATGTAGGCAGATACAAACAAGCAGATGTATGGTACCTGTAATTGAGCCTACAATGATCAAGCGCTTTGATGGGTAGTCAAACTTTTGCAGGTCATCAAGCAGCAACCGAGAGAGAAGGAAATGCCCAAGATGATTAGTTCCAACGCTAAGTTCAAATCCTTCAGCAGTGAATGTTGGCTCCTTAGCAGTTGGGAGGTAGACCGCAGCATTGCAGACCAACACATCAAGTGGCCGCTCTGACCTTCGAAAGTTGTCCACAAACTGTCTGACACTGTCCAATGAGGCAAGGTCTAAATGCATAATTGTGTAGTTCTCTTTAGCCATGCCTGCTGATTTGGCTGCTCTCTCGGCCTTTAGAAAATCCCTGCACGCCATAATCACATGCCATTTTCCCGTCTCGGCCAATGCCTTTGCAGTGGCTAGACCTAAGCCAGATGAGGCTCCGGTAACAATAACATTTCCCTTTCTTAGTGTTTTCTTTCCCGTTACTGCAGCACTGGTGATTCCTGGCGTGGTCACAGCTGCAGTCTGGGCTCTAATGGCTCCAACTGATGGTTTCTGTAATTGAAATAGATAGGAGACCATAATTCAGAGTAATCTTTTCAAATTCCAAACGCTAATCAGAAATGACAATTCTCTACTTCTAGAAGACATTTTGTGGTGCTTTGGGCAGTTTTTCGCGCACTACTTGCTGTTAATAGCGTGTTTATGGTTGCTTGACAGATGTAATTCTTATTCAGGAAAGCAGTTTAATCACTTCACCTTATTCCTTGCAGAACAGAAGTCAGCCTTGATATGATCAGAGAGGGAAACTCCAAACAAAGTGGAGTCCTTGAAAGATGCACTGGACTTACCCTGCAAAAATAGTTGTTTTTAGCAACCCATTTGCTGGTGTAACAAGAAAAGTTTCCAAAAGCAAAGTAAGAATGGCAGCAAACCTCCTTGGGGAGGGTGAAGGCCGAGGGAAGCAGTGAAGTAGCTTGCAGAGCCATGGACACCTACACAACCTCTACTAGATTGCTCTTGGGTTTACTACAAGTTTTCTGCTTGCTAGTTCAGACCCCTGTGGGCTAATTGAGAAGGTATTGTGATCATTTTGGACTTCCATTTTATAGGGAGGTGGAGAATATCTTGTGAAAAAATTGAGATTTGGATATGATAGAGAGAGAGAGAGAGAGAGAGGGAGGGAAGGGATAAGATGATAGCCAGAAGGTAATTCTGTCACATCGATTTCAAGCAACCAATGAGGAATTGAGATTTGGATTTCCAAGGATGTTTTTGGAAATAACGCAAAGGATGTGGGAACCTTGGGAGGAAAATGTAGGCCCATCATCTCCCCCATCCCATAGTGATGGGCTGGAGGATTAACCTTTAACAGTTTCAGTGTGGGGCTATGTTCTGTCCTGTGGATTAAGGGGCTCCCTAAAAATGCCAAGCTTTGTTTGGCTGGCATGGTTGCATCTCATTGAAAGTACTTGCGCTCTTTTTCCTTGATCTTTTGGGATATTTTTCTTTTAGTTATGTAGAATTCGATGAGACGCTAAAAAATTTTTAGTGCTCTTGAATTGCTAGCGATGTTGTTGCATGAAAACGGAAATAAGAAAACAAAACATTTTATAAAAATACAATAAATAAAAATATTAAAAATGTAAATATAAAAATATAAGAATTTTTATATAAATATTAATTATTTTATAAAAATAATAAAATAGTCATTTGATAATAAAAATATAAAATAATCAAATATGTAACTATTAATCATAAAATAAAAATTATAATTAAATAAGTAACTAATTTATTAAATATAGAAAATATATAAATTTAAATAATATAAAGATATTTATGTAAATATTAATTATTTTTAACATGGTGAGATATTTTAGAGACGGGAAAAACACTCGTGTTGAGAAGTTTCTGTGCACGAGAGCATGCAACTGTCAGAGATCGATGATGTGGAGAAATGCGTGGATGAGAACGGATTGTGTAGAATATAATTCCAACACTAAAAAATAAAGTCATGTATTTTGTACAAATTTATTTTATTTTATTGATTTTTTTTTATAGAAAGGTATAATTAAACGAAATTGAATAGAAAATAAAAAATAAAATAAAAAAATTTTACCGTTTAAACTTCTAATGAAAAGCCTTCTTTCCACGAGGACCTTGCACCACACCACCACACCGTTAATTAATCATGGGCCTAACTTGTTTAGTCTGGGCTTTTTTTGGGCCGACCAAAAAATTGGGCCCAAGTTGATCCATGTCCTGATATTTGCCATATACAATACGCCCAATTACAACAATTCGGGTCTGCCTGAAGGCTTAAAATCAACAAGACCAATAAAAATTGGGTCAAGCATAGATGGTAAACACATGGATTTTAAGCAGCCGATTTCTATTCAACGTGAGAATCAAAAATCAAAACCCAAGATTACACAAAATAGTCGACAAAATGAAATACTAAATCTTATAACTAAATCTCAAATTCAAAACTTAAAAATATATATATATACAGAGAAAACCACCTCTTAAATAGAAATTTTATAAACATTCTAATCGGATTAATCGGATTAATTAAAACATAATCCAATACCCAAAAAAAAAAAAAATGCAACTTGATATGGAAACAAGTCATAAAAGAATTGATGATTAAATTCATTGATCTTTTCTTCCCATGCTCATAACTCTACATTTCCCGATTACACAATTCCATTGGCTTCTAAATTGAATGTATACAATTTTTTTTTTTTCCTTTTAATTTTTCTTCTCCCGAGAGATCTAATTTGTTTCCATGCCTAGTCGAACAGAGATTCCTCTCCCACATCCGACGAGCACAAGCACATGGAAACAAAGAAATGAAAATTAATATTACAGATCTCACCATATTTTTTTCTGTACACAGTTTGCCAACACCAGCGGGTAAAATCTCGAGCAGCTAATTCAGACCCATCTGAGGATTTGATCAAACCAATCTCCATTTTCTCCAACCTTTACGGCTCAGTCAATTTTCAATGGCCCCTTGTATTCAAACCGACAAACCAAAATTTTGATATGTTCTAATCTCACCTCGAAGGCCAGCAGTTACGATGACCATACCCCAAGCAGACTTACTTTGTGTTACCCCATTGGAGAAGTCGACAGCAGCAGGGGGACTCCTGCTCTTGGGGGGCAAAAGAAGTTTCTCCTCCGGCCAAGTTGCTGAGATTCTATCAAAGAAGTAACTATTGGTTGCACTAGAGATGGTACCATGAAGGGGGCTACTAGAGCGGCCAATTGTTGAAAGAGAACCCTCAGGACCATTGGGTTCCTCAACTGGTGTTGGTGGATGGTTAACAGTAGAAAGGTCATCCAAGTGGTAGCCGGGTCCAATTTGTACTTCTGAACAAGTTTCGCTTAATCCCCATGTATCGGCCATGCCAGGCCAAGGAATGGCCACTGATACATCTTGACAATGGAAGTGCTCATAACACTGTGTTACTGTCACACCTTTGCTACGGCTAGGTCTTGAATCACCATCATGTCTCCAAGTATATACATGCGAATCCTCACTCGCACAGACAACATATTTCCCATTTGTTGTGAAAGTGGCCGAGATTTGGCTGTTTGCATTGCGAAATCCTGTCAACAGAATCATTGGCAATTATCAAACACTTGAGTGAATGAGAGGTCTATTTAGTTTTACTTAGCATGAATCATTATATCCTCACAAGATTGAGTTTCTTGCAGCCAATTTTAAACTACTATCATCTCAATTGTCACCTGGAAATTTCTTTCCAGCTAGTGGCAAGCAACGACTTCATGTAATAAAGGCTAAGTCTAAAACTAAGCTATTAGAATTTAGAACTTGAGAAAGCACATCAAGTCACATTGAGACTGACATAAGGATACACAAAAATCATTCTTCATATGCCAATGGCCAGAAATAACTACTTTCACTGTATAAGATATCTGCAAACCCGCAGTCCAACGAAGTAATCATGTTTCCAACTACAAGTTTCTCTAGAGGAATCCACTGTCCCCGAGCAACAAACCATTAATTTACCCTAGTGTTTGAGATGTGCAAACATGTTTTTACCAGCATAAACCATCCTTTCGCCCCATCACCCACCCCGAGGAAAAATACTGAGTGTGAGCAGAAAAACGGGCATGACAATAACATGCATTCACAATCTACTTTCCATTATTATTATTATTATTATTATTATTATTATTATTATTATTATTATTATTATTATTATATTATTATTATTATTATTATTATATTATTATTATTATTATTATTATCCACGTTAAATAGTAGATGGAGAGACTTAAAAAAAGAGCGTATGCAGTGCCGAAAGCTCCCACATTGTGGGCTCTAGGGAAGAGAATACCTAGGCAGCCTTCCTCTTGCTTTTTTTGCAAGGAGGCTGATTCGAACCTATTTCCAAATATCGTTTCTTTTAAAAGGGAAGAATTAGTTCTTCCAGAAGAGGAGAATCTATTCTGACTAAGAAGCAGAGTAGAACAAGGAAGTTTGAGACAACAGAAGTACAAGGAAATATAAACACCACATTATCCTTCTCCCAGCAAAAATGGCAGACATCCATATAAGCGTGGAAATTAAGATAAATAATAATAATATCTGGGTGATACACTTACAATGCCCACACTGACAGGTTATTGATACTAATGTTGCTACAACCATAAATTTGACCGATCCGAATTGCAGCTTTACTGATTAAGAAATCAATCTTCCCAAACACTAAAAGCCACTGCAAGGTCCTTCCACAACAAAATCTCCAAGAAAATTTTGACATGCATGTTGAGGTCCTTAAGTCAGATTCATAAAAAATATAAAACCTAGAAGGTTATAATTTCTCAGAATTGTTACCGGAAATCATTATCTGCAAAGAGAGGTGATCCCATCCCAACAGGGATAATCTCCCCATGCTTAAGGAGAATAGAGAAGAGAAAAGTCAGAATAATAAAACTTGGAAACATGAAATGCAGAAAGAGAAATTAGGTAGAAGAAAAAATATGAATTTTTTTTTTTGAAAACAAGGAATTCGGGAAATATAAATGTAGTTCCATTACATCCAGATTCAACATGGAAATAAGAGAGGTCTGGATAGTGAGGAACACAGGGAAAACCTTAATCTAGTTCCCCAACGTCCTCATGCTTCATCTGAATTCCAGAAAAAATCTCAGTATTGGATAGCGAGGGGAACAAAAATCACATAATCACAACTTCTTTCACCTAAGGGGAGTGGAGGGAGGAGAATGAGCAAAAACTCAGTCCCTTAAATGTTCAAATTAGAGATGCAATCATTTTCACAAATCATTACAGGTTTGTATTTACCTCATCACTATTTCTTCCCGCGCACCTCCTCTCCCCAATAGAAAAAACGAAACAGATGAATAGAATAAGAAATATAGTTGCCCAAGTGCTCCCTAACAAAACCAGGGGAGTCGAAGGAATGTTTTTTGGATAAAAAGCAACAAACATACTATTGCTTCTAGGGAATGAGTCAGATGGAAACTGATGACTATTCTGCCAACAAGTGTAAGAAGCATACTACTCTAGACCAGGAAGGATGAGAGTAAAATCTCACTTTTGACCATCTTTACCAACAAAATAGAGTTGTCTTACTCCGAGAATAACTGCCAAGCTTGCCCTAGCCAAGGTAGTTCATATGGTTTGAGAAACAGAATTATAACTTCATTCAACCATCATCCTCAATTGGGAGGACAATGCTTTTTCCTCAGGAAAATATGCATATGAATGCAACTACAGTATCATGTAATATATATTACGGACATTTTGCTCACAAATAGCCAAAGTATTATAAGATATTGAGGGAAATGAGTTTAAAACCTTTCGCTCAAAACTAATAACCAGCTGGGTCTTAGATTCTCAAATCTGTGCCACAAAAAGATGGAAAGAAATAAATGTCATCTCTGAACATCTCTATGAAATATTAGATACTGAATTTAGCGCGGACTCTTTTGTTTCTCCTTGAAGATTAGTACTAATCTTGTTCACAACAGAACACAATAGAAGGAAGGGACCATATCCAAAGGTTGGCCATGAATGGTGTGTTTGATTCAAACTGGAGCCCTGTGTTAATTATAATCATTAAAATATAGCCGCATATTTGGACAGAAAAAATCAGGTGATGATTAACATTTCATGTGGAAAAAGAAAAAATGTCATATAAGAAGTAACTTGTATGGATGGCCTCGAACACGAAATTCAGATATGGAACAAATACAGTGATTTTAGAAGTTATCCTAACTCAAAAACCAGAATACTGCATGCTGACAACCTACCCGATAATTGAAAACACATCTATGGGACTATATCGAAGGGGCAAACTTTATGTGCATAGAATGTTTGCCATATCACAAGAAGTCTCAAGTGGACTTCCACTATAGTTGCCCAAAGATACAATCTTAACATTAGATAGTTTAGGCAGCAAGAGATCAAACAGTAGCTTGGTAGTGGCAAGACATAGTCCTGGATCACCAACCATAACATGGTGCCATAATCCACCTCCCCCCACCCCACAAAATTTCCAAATTGCAAGCTTAGCAACAACTAACAGATAATATGTCACGTGCCTCAAGGGAAAGA
Source organism: Dillenia turbinata (assembly GCA_037126225.1). NCBI lineage: Eukaryota > Viridiplantae > Streptophyta > Magnoliopsida > Dilleniales > Dilleniaceae > Dillenia > Dillenia turbinata. The sequence goes on from JBAMMX010000008.1 coordinate 2,726,782, forward strand.
AGAACTATCGAAAGTTACTGATTCTGAAAATTTGAATTTTGAAAAACCTTGCACATAGAAGTAAACAAGAAGAAAGGAGTGCAATGTGCTTTTGTTATACCTTTGAATTTATGAACAAGATCAACACCATCAATAATCCGAATTCGAGAATCTGCAGATGTGATGAGTACTTCCGATGAACTTCCTGGGGCAAACTGTTAAAGTGAAAATAATTAGGAATGGACCAGCCAAAAGTGTAATTTGCAGTATGAAAAACAATGGATACACAAGTTCAGTCTTCGCTAGGTGTAACTCAACAAGGATGACATAGTTCAGCACCAATTACCTGAAAGCCTGTGATTTTCTTGTGATGTGATTTCTTTTTCTTATTCTGCAAGTTGACTTGACCTTTCTGCTGTAGCTTATTTTCTGATAACATATAGGTAAGAAGAACAAATCTTAGATAAGTAACTTTAACTGAAGTAAGAAATAAAATCAACAAAAATTAACAAGGTATGATTATAAAACCACTCCATTTTGCAAAGAAAGTACATAAAGGTGAATGAAGTCAGCCAAAAGACAGCCACAGAGGGAGTATGTACCCGAAGTGTTGTACATATGGCAGCTCCCTTTATATGATCCAACCAATGCACCCTAGCAGATACCAGATTATTTTCATCAGGTAATGTACAAGAAGTGAAACAACTCTAGTAGCAACCACAATTATTGCATGTGTAAGTGCTGCAAGCACAAAGTGTCCAACCTGACCATCTGGCGTATAGCAAGCAGCAGTGACCATCTCATGCACATCATTCCAGTCAACAACTTGTCGATCAGGAATGCTCCATATGCGAACCTTAGCATCTAGGGATCCACTGATGAAGAATCTATCATCAACGGGATTAAATTGGATGCAAGTTACTGGATCAATGAAAAGCAAAAATAACATTAGCCAATTATAAACTTATGAACCACTAACGACCCCCCCACCTCGCATGCACAGGAAAAAGATTAGTTGATTGGCCCAACTACTCCCCCTCCTGAATTTGAAAGATTTCTCCAGAATAAAGCAGTAAGAAACTAATTTGGCTCATCATGTTCGGATGAGAAATCATTGATTTTTTTTTTTTTTTTTTTTGGATCTGGGGGAACATAGGGACAAAGAATACATAAAAGAAGAAGTTTTAAACAAACAGAAGCCTAGATAAAAGCTCCATTCTTACCATAATCACTATGTGAAAATACTTTCAAGCAAGACTTGTTAGACAAGTGCCAGAGTCGCACTGTTTTGTCCATTGAGGATGATAACAAATGCTGCAATTAAATAACTAACAATTAGTTAAACTTAACAAAATATATGAATAAACAAGGCCAATTGTAACAGAGGCAAAGCTTGCAACTTGACCTAATTCTTCAAGATTAATATCCGAAACTAAAACCCATGTTTACAACCTTATTATATAAAAATGGACCTAAAAAAATGCTTCAAAGATTCGATAATGTCAGTTATACTTCTTGAGGTCTCTATAGAGTCATGGAATTCCTCCCACCATAGTTATACAAATTGCACAGATAAGTAAAACTGACCATTCATATGCATCATAGGCTAACCTGACAGAAAGAACTGAGAACATCCCCTACATAATTAGCATATGCATATAGGTCACCTATTGCCAAATAGTAGAGTTGATCAAACCATCAAGGCTATCGCCCAGCTTGAACTAGAAACAAATTTGAAGGAGTTGAAGAAATTTGTCACTCAGTTAACCGTTATCATTATTAAAGATAGCTTGTAATCTTTACCAGAAAAGTACAATTCAAACTACAGACCAGGGTGTTCCTTTTGTATTGCCATATACCGGGCTCATCTTCCTATTCCTAAAGGAATTTATTAAAGTCCATTTTTTATTTTGCATCAACAGGTAGCCTTTCCATAGGGTCAGCCTGGCACCATGTCCTTTCTACAAGGTCTCCAACAACAGTATCTAGAAAATATCTTTCACATTATTAGTGCTGCACTTTCCTCAAAAGGATCAAGAAAACCCATCTCCTTGATGACAACTGACATAGGAAGTCACAAATAGCAACAGGAGAGATGAGGGAGAAACAATGAAATTATTTATTTATTTATTTTAAAATACAACTCAGCTTCAGAAAAATGGTTGTGGTTGGCTTTAGTATGTTAAGAGTAGATAGAACAAACCAATACAGGAAAGATTAGCCACAAAATAAGCCAGTGTAACAACTTTTTTCATGGAAATCTGGAGAGAGGCTGTTTTGAACTTCATCCAAGCACAGGTTTAGGCTACTTCTCTCTGTCAATATATATATATACATGAACATATTCATTATATAAAAACAAACAAAGATAGGAATTTTTTTTAAGTGTGTTTGAATCTAAACCACAAGAATTTAACTCCTACAAGTGCAATATTTGTCCACTTCAAAATTTAGACACTGATGACTCAGGAAGAAAGGAATCTGGAGGAGCACTAAACTAGTGTATTTCTTGGATACCAGACACAGAAGAAAGCCTTAACGCAGACCACAACAGCCAAATCCAAACTGAGTGGTAAAAACAGATACAGGTAAAGTGTGCAGGCAATCTTAATGGTTCCTCAAGAGAAAATGTCTCACATTACTTGAAATATGTGTAATTACGAACAAAGTTGCATAAAATTATCCCCTTTATATCCTTCACAACAACGCAAGCCATGAAAGCACTCCTGCTAATGGCATCAACCTAATTACCAAAAGTCATTATGTTAAAATGCTACCGAAAAAGTAAGCCAGATGGAGGATCCATAAAGTCATGTTTGTTCAATTATTTACAACATCTCTCCTCAGAACATGGCATGATCTTTAAGATCTTTCCTCCAATCCATATGCGACACTCAATCTACATGCAATGAAATAGTCTGCTGCCTTGAGAAGCAGTTCATGGAAATTCTAAGAAAGGAGAAAATCCTTTACTTTTTCAGTGGGGAACAAATGATACCTTCCTTCCATTCTCATTTTCATTTTTCTCTTTGTAATTATCACTATCCTAGTTTTTAGAGTCCCTAACCTAATTATCTCTCTGAAGCATATAAATGTCACCATGCAAAGTAGGGTGAGGGCTACTCTGTGAATCTAACTGTCAACAATCTGAAATGACATAACATTGTTTTTCCTCTTTAGATGGGACCAGCACACTTTGCCAGATATTTCAAGCCCACCTCCTATACAAGTATGTAAAAAAAAACTTAACAAGTTACTCCACAATGTCATCCAAAGCTCAACACCTAACAAAACCAGATATTGAGCCTAATTGTCAAAAATGTCCATTATGATAAGATAAGCATTGTCTAACAGAATTCTAGGAACACATATTGAACTCGAAAACTGTAATTATGAGGTCAAAATGCCAAAAGAGAACAAAAAACAAAACAGAAAGTCGGACTACATTCAAACTAAGAACAACCTAGACCTTAACATTAATTTAGTGTTGCATTCTAAATCTAGATGTCAATTCGCCATGCCAATTGCCATAAACACAAAACTCATCATTCAATCCACTTGGTATACAGGACAAGAAACACTGTATTATTACCAAAAAAAAAAAAAAAAAAGCTATCCCTGCTCACATCAAATCCATCAATCCAGAAGGGCCATAAAACTGACAGGAAACTAATTTTGGGCCTTCCTACATCCAAAATAGAGGCCGTCTTTCATCAAACACTTCACAATGCCTGGATCCATAAAAAATAGCGCTCAACATCTCTATATCACAGTCAAGCAGGGCTCAAAAATTGAAAGCACATTGCTCTATTTGAAACCTTCATTTTTCAAGAGCATATATTTTTTAAAGATTAATTAAGATGTATTTAAGTATTTGCTTTGTAGGAAGCCTGCTCAAAGAGGCATGAAGATATCCCAAAAGGGCAAAAATGTGCCTAGCCCGTATTGGCACAATGTGGAGTGTCACATTATGATATTGGCAATAAAACCAATCTTCAACTAAAGATGTAAATGTAACTAACAAATAAAAAAGGGGACGTGGAAAGAAAACACTTTGTATGACACAATGAGTTAAAGTCAACCCGATCATCAGCCAGTGCAGAATATTGCAAGAAACTGTGTGCACAGATAAACATATTCGATAAACTTATTTACCTGTGACTTGGACCAGGATAAATCAAGTACATCATCAAGATGTCCACAAAATGAACAGAAAGGTTTTTCAGAAAGTGCAAACACAGTCTCTGGCACAACAACATGATCAAAACTCATTGATTTCCGGCTAATGGATGACCTTCCTCTTCTCTTCTTCTCCAAATGATTTTCCACGTTTGGGGACACAGAAGTCGGTTCTGGTGAACCACTTGCAAGAAAAAACAGGTTCAAGCCCCCATCATCCTGTCTGTCATTCAACAGATCCCCCTTTCTCTCTGACTCCACAACCTGCCAAACATGTATGACGCAATCCTCACCTGCACTTGCAAGATACCTTCCATCCAAACTAAACTTAATGCTCCAAATAGACCCATTATGGGCCTGAATCTCCTGGCTCTTATACAATGCAGTAAGCTCCTTAGTCGATTTCCCATATTGCCGAACCCTAACCCTCTCTGGCCCATGAAAGGATACATCCTGACTGTCATCCGTGGCAGAACTCGACCTCCGCCCACCCTTTTCTGATGAAGTATCTCTCTCATCGCTACTCCGTCTCTCCCTATAACCCTTCACACTACTAGCAACACTCTTAATGCTCTTAAACCAGCTCCCTTTTTTCTTAACCTTCAACCCCCCACCACCACTACTACCATTTCCGCTCAAATCGGAATTATCCTTATTACCATTCTCCACATTTTGCCTTCTCATCAATTCTTGAACAATTGGGGAATGCCCAACACACATTTCAAATTCCTCCATCGTAAGTTGCCTACCAGTCCCAACCTCTCTAAGCTTGTTCCACATTCCATCATCCCTAAACTCATTCACCACAAACTCCTTCCCAGTATCCAAATTCTTAATCTTACAAATCCCATTCAAAACCCTAGCATTCCCCTCAGAATCCTCATCCCCACTACCCACATTCGAATTATTCGGACTTCGATTCACACAATTACTCCGAATTTCATCGACCCTCCTAGGATTACTATTTTTCCCACTTGGAGGCTTATTTGACAAAACACTAATCAACCCATTACACACATTAGTGCTGGTAATTGGAGGTTTATCAACACCATCATCATCGCCATCATTATTTACAATATCAATCGAATAATTATTCGAGGAGGAGGAGGGACCAGTACCGTCCGATTTTGATCGAACGATGCAGGTGGCCACTCTATTCCCATCTAGGGTTTCGTTTTCTTGATAATTTGGGAGAAATAAACCGTCGGAAGAAACGGAACGGTTGTAATCTCTAAGTCCCATGGCTTTGAGAAGACGAGAGCGCCGTTCTTCAACGGATAAAGGTTGGGAGATCCAGAGATCGTACTTGGATGCATATTCATTGTTGTTGGTGCTGTTGTTGGTTTCGGTTTCGTTGTCGGAAACGGTTGTGGAAGTAGTGGAAGAAGACGAGGAGGACAGAATGCGATCGAGTGATTCGTAGAAATGTTCTTCCTCTTCCTCTTCCTCTTCTTCCTCCTCCTCCTCCTCCTCCTCCTCTTCCTTTCCTTGTTCCTCTTCTTCCTCGGATTCTGATTCGTCGGATTCTGAGGCTATAGTCGTGGCCTTACTCATCGTTCGAGCATTCTTCTCTGAGGAGTGTGAATGCCCGTGAACAAAAAGATCTAAATCAATGCGTAATGTTTTAACAGTTGCAGAGTGAGAGAAGTTTAGAGAGATCGGGGATTTTGGCGGAGTTGTTTTTACGTGCTTTTTGGGGTTGCGACTCTCAGATCCGATGAAAATCTAGAGAGAGAGAGTGCTTGGCGAGGGAAAGGGGAACGAAGCCCTATGCAGTTCGTGCAAAGACAGTTTGATAGAGAGAGAGAGAGAGAGACAGAGGGAGGGAGGAGCAGGCTGTGTATGGTTGAGTTGTAGGAACTGGGGTTTGGTGATGTCTGTTTGGCCCTTTTCCTTTTTTAAAAAAAAAAATTCATATAATTTGATTTTAATTTAAATTCAATACATTTTTCGAAAGAGGATATTGTATTTATTCCTCTTTGCATTATTTTAATTAATTAATTAATTTATATTTTCCTTTTTAAGAAATGCAGGCATTTGGGGTTGTTGAAACGAAAGGAGGAGAGGTCCACGATGGATCGGGAAGGCAACGGTTCACAAAGTTTGGGAGTTAGTGGGGCTTTGGTACGGCCGAGTTATTCCCTTCACACTCACAGGTCGCTTGAATTATTGTTATTTTAGGGCCCAAAAATAAAAGCTCATATTTTTTTTTCACTCATTCATATTTAAATTTTATTAGAATAATTTAGTTTGAATATCATAGAATTCATTAAAAAATTAACTCTCTCAGATCTTTTTTTTTATTTACAGAATTCAAACATAAAAATTTTAATTAAAAAAATAAAATATTCAATCTTTCAATCTAAAAAAATTTGATAAAAATGATATTACATTCTCATGAAGAATTTAATTTGGCCAAGTATTTCACTCTCTTCCATGGCTGCAAAATTTGTTTTATTTTATTTTTAACAAATGATAATTTATAATAAAAATGAAATTTATGTGTGAGAAATTATAAAATAATTATAATTATACTATAAAATTATGATAATAAAGGAAAAAAAAGAGATATTGGAGCACATCAAAATACAAAATTATGAATAAGAATAATATGGTTAAGGCTGAGTTTTGGTTATATATTTCAAAATTTTTGAAAAATATATTATGGTGATATTAAGTATATAATGATTTTGATTATTAATCTTCACGCGTATATCAATAAAATTATCAGAGAATTAAATACGCAACCAATTATAAATAAATGCAAATTATTATCAAAGACCTATTTTTGGGGATATTGTGCTCACTCACAATTATTCAAACTAAGAAATGCAGAAGGGATCATATTGCAAGTCTCTCTCTCTCTTGTTTCTATATGTATTTTAATCGATATCTCCAAAAGGACAGTTCACGGCAACAGCTCTCTCCCCTCGATCCTGTGATCCGAAATTCGATTCCTATTGTAACAAAAAAATATGTATTTTAATCGATACCTGCATTTAAAATCTCATTATTATACAATATTGTATGATTTTAAATTTGTATTCGCCTTTGAAGAAGCAAATTAATGTGCTATTCCAATTCAATGCACCGAAAAAAGGATAACCCCACCATTCACCGTGGCTTAATTGATTAACATCTTAATTTCCCCCACCCAGCTTAAAAAAGGAAAAAAATAATTTAAAAAAAAATGTGAATTTGGGCATGGGCCAGAAATGGAGTGGGCTTTTTGGTCCAGCCCAAAGACAAGCAATGCCTTAAATAGTACAGCCTAAACTTTAGTTTCCCCAACCACCTCCTGTGTCATTTCCCTAAACCTTCACATGCCTTCCAGCCCATAACTGTTAACTTGAAGTTGACACCTCCCTCACAGAGCTCTGCTCCCCTGCTTCTGGGACCATCTGATTCATCTCTCTCTCTCTCTCTCTATGTGATAAATGAAGGGCTAGGATCCATCCATGCCATAGCTTTCAATCATTTTCTTGCTAATGACAGGACAGCAATGTTACAAACTAGAACCCGTTGACTTAATTGGCAACAAAGGGAAGGGAAGGGAGTAGGCTGTGCAGTTATAGTTGTCCGGTGACCCTTTACGATACCAAAAATTTGGTCACAGCAGGCTGCTAAGGGCTAAGGATTGAGGCAGTTAATGGGATTTGTAGGTCACAGAGCTAAAGGTCTGACTTTTAGGTTTAGATTACCCAAAAAAGTGTGTTACCATGTCATAAATTCGTGAAAAGTTCAACTGTATTGTACTATAAAGTATGCCAGTTCCCAAAAAAAGAGTCTTTTTCTTGTTACCATTTAATAAAAAAATTATTAAGTATATATATAATATATATAATTTTAACTACGCAATTTATGTATAAAGTATATATATAAAAAAATAGCTGCCAAATATAAATTTCAAATATTATTCAAAAAAAAAAACTATCTTTTATTTTTATATTAAGATTTAAAGTCAAGATCATCAAATTTTAAAAATGAATATAAGGGGAGAATTTGGCATATCACATTTATGACTTCTAAGGCCAATTCGTATCAAAATATATTAAAGTATATATGTATTTTGTATTAGACAGGGTGAATGTATTTATCCAAAATTAAGAATAAGTATCAAATGGGTTTCTTTAAATCAAATTTTATATTTAAAAAAAAAAAATTGAATTTATACGGATTGAACGGTGTGTTTATTGTTAAAGATGAATTATTGTGTATATACGATCCATTAACCACACTCACACATATATAATGCATATACCTAAACTAAGTCAATCTTTATATAATATTGTTGGTTAATTTAAAATCGAACTATGGCATCATCTTTGTGAATCTGCAGTCATTCATGATGTGAATTCTGGAGTTTGTTACAAAGCCATGCAATTTTTTTTGGACTTCCATAGGAGATAACTGTGAAAAAGACAGACGGTGGCCAAATACTATCTGGATTGGATCTAAGTACAGAATGTGAGGGGGGAGAGAGAGAGAGAGAGGTTTTATTAAAAAAATATATAGGTACTCTTTTGTAAATACAAATAAAATTTTTATGAAAAAGTAAAATTAATATTAAATTAATAAATTATAAACTTAAAAATCTCAGAAAACTCAAACTTTTCCTCACCTGCTAAGCCATTTCATGATGCAATGTCAACACATATGTTTTTCGCTTACAAACTTAAGTTCTGAGAAAGGAAAGTGTCATATCATATTTTTTTTATTGTTTTTATATAAAGGTATGTAATTAATTAAAATCAAAATAAAAAAAATTAAAATAAAAAAATAAATTCATTAAAGTTTTCAAAATAATATTAAAAATATATGATTAAAATCTTTGAAAATAGGGTTAAGGGTAAGGGGGGATCCCGTAATAGAGCAGCTTTAGCCTTTGGCAACGAACCTGTCAGGTCAGGGCAACAAATTTATGTAAAGCCATTTCTTTTAGAAAGGTCTTGTCAACAGTGTGGGCGTCGAAGGGCTAGCAGAGCTTAAAAACATCATGAAAACCAAAAAAGAAGAGACACTGAAATAACCACACTGTCTCCCAAAATTGTGTTTTTTCGTACAGCATAAAAGCTCAATCAAAACCACATCCTATCTTCATCTCTATTCAATAATTTACAAACATTTTTACTGAAAGAGAGAGAGATGAGAGAAAACTTTAATGATATCGATACTTTTCCCTTTTAAATCAATCAATGTTTGAAATTAGATATTAATTAAATTGATTTAAATTTAATTTAAAAAAAATTATTAATATTATATTTTTCATCCACAAATTTTAAATTCAAATTTAATTAAAAATTTTAAGCTCATTAATCCATCTATATATTATATTGATATTGTTTAAATAAAATCTTAAATCCAAGTAAAATAGATGACGAGGGAATTTTACATATTAATAATTTAACCTGACTCAAATCGAATTTAATTAAATTTAATATAATTATTAAAAATTAATAATTTATTAAAAAAACACTCTGATGTCAAAGATGTAACATGAATCCAAATTAATCTACTAAGTTAACCCAAAATTTCTTGGGAATTTGAAATTTGCCATCTTTTCTAATCATGCCATGAATCATACTTAATTTACTAATTTTTACATTAATGGTCACCATACAATGTCCCACACCGACTTCTAAACAAGCCACAGGTCAAACACAGAAACCCCACCATCATCAATTTAAAATATTCAAGTGAATGGTATTTGGATTGACATTATGGACTGCACACCATTATTAAAAAGGAAACTACTCTGCCATTACCTAAGCATGCTTTGCTTTCCAAAAATTTTTCATCAATTTAATTAAATTAATTAAAACATAATTATTGTATCTTAATACAATGTCCCCTCTCAGGCTTTATATTAATTTTCATTTAATTATGACAGGGAGACCACGTCGCTTTATTCCCCACAGCCTGTTTGGGCAAGAGATTGATTCCTTTGGTTGGTACTCTGAGAAATTCAAAATGCAATGGTGTTTTTAGTACTTGAAATGAGAATTTTTTAATATCATCTTAACGTGAAATTATTATTGTTCAGCCAATAATAAGAGAATTAAATTATTTTTTTAACGAGCAACTTGAATTAAATTTAATTCGTCGGTTCACTAATCAGAAGGATTTGGTACCAAGTGCTTACTTCACATTGTATTTTTTTTTTAATTCTCTTACCACTTATTATAACAAAATAAATACGAAAAGAAAGAGAAGTATAGAAAAAATTCACACATTTAAATGAAAAATCTTGATTTGTACTATTAATTCTTGATTGGTAGTATATATATATATGTGCGTAACAATAAAACTTTAAAACAAAATATCACAAAATTTTTATTTATGTCGCACTGCAAACTTATCAGATCTAATTAAATAAAATTCATGTTATCATATTATAAAACTTCACTAATATCACACTTAGCAATTGGAAATTGTCGAGGTCTGTAAATTCTGGAGGGCAACAAATTTTACTTTGTTTATATATAATTTAAGTTGATAAAAGTGGACATTTTTTTTTTTATTATTTTTTATCCTGATTTAGTCACCACCTGACATCCGGAGTTATGCCCCGACTAAACCGGATCGACTTTCTATCGGGCCCAGAATGAGGGGAGGTCTCCTATCGCGATTATTTTACGTTGTCAAGGGGACTTGAAGCCGAATCTTTAGAAACGGAATGTAATGTCTTTCCCATTGCATCCAACCTACGGTGGGTATTGTGAGATCTATTAAGGAGTTGACTCTCTTAAATTCATTTTTTCTATTCTTAGTGTTCGAACTCAAGAGTTTTGATTAAGAAAGAAGAGTTTAACCGGTTTTTAGGAGTTTGGTATGATTTTGTTAGCACAGTGAAGTAAACTATTCAATCAAATGTTTTGTAGTTGATATGACATTGCCGGCTTGATTTAATCGGTGGGTCCAAAATGTTAGACGTGGGGGAGAACAACCATGTTTCCTTCATCCATGATAATTAATCAAGCCGAGCAAATCATTTGAAATTGGAAAAAAGGAAAGAAAATGAGGACAAGAGAGCAGGTTACGGTTCTTACTGGATTTCTTACCTCAATTGGGTGTCTTGTGGGTCAGTGAATTCATTGGATACCATGAGAGAGAGAGAGAGAGAGAGAGAGAGAGAGTTTAGCTGTGCTAATGAGATGACCATGAAGTGAAAACTTTTGTTAAAAAAAAAAAAAAGATTTGGTCGGGTTTTTTTGGCATGACTTTGGAGTACATTATGGTAACCTCAGCCTGCTTTTTGCCCTAAAAATCGTTGTTATATGATTTGGTCTCGTTGGTGGTATGACTTTGATGCAGATTGTTGTTTTTTCATCTTTCCTTTGTTTGCCAATTTTGGGACATCAAAGTTCCATGGTCTCCACCTTTACTCTCTCTCTCTCTCTCTCTCACTAATCTCCTTTTCAACCAAGGTTAAGTGGCAAAAACATGTGAAAGGGCAATTGAAGGGGGGGGGGGAGAGAAAGAACAAGTGAAAACACCATAATTCGTAGTTAAGGAAATTTGCCAAATTATGTCAACCAAAATCATTGCTTGTGCTAAATAACTAAATTGCTTTTAAGAGTTAGGGCTAAAGGGCCAAAAACAAATTGATTCAGTCATAAGATATTAATGAACTATTTCATGATATTGAGAGTTCAAATCCCTATTTTGAAAATTGATAATAAAATTATATATTTTTCAAATACATAAAACCATAATTCTGAGTATTAACCGATGATCATAATAAGATATTTCAACCTAATTTGTTTGTTGATTTCATTTAGCTCTAACAAAGTTAATAAAAAATACTAAGCTTAAACCTTCATATTCTAACCACTATGCTGAAAGCTGGATAATCTGAAAAATTGAACATTTCTCATCCGAGAGAGAGTGAGAGAGAGAGAGGGAGAGAGATATCTACAAACTTTTTTTTAAAGTGGATTTTTCTTACCACTAATCGGTGTTTAGATTTCATTTGATTATTTTGGTTTGAGTATAATGGAGTCTATTAAGGGGTTGACTTTTTTAAATTTCATTTCTTTATTTTAATGGCTCAAATCCAATATCCATGGTTAAGGGAGTATAGATCGTATCGCTATAGTCATGAGAGTTTAGTTGAGATGTACAAACTTGATGACATTATAACATGATTAAAATGTTGTGAGAGAAATATACTAAATCAATTAATGGATGGTTCTCTAAATTGTGAAGTGTGGTGGCAAAAATCCTTAAAAGACCAGGCTGCCATGTTGATGACATCAAAGAGAGAGAGAACAGAGAAGAGGGCTTCTTGACAGGGACCCCATTCTTATATAAATTGGTGCAATTAGCAGTATTTTGAAATTCAGATCGTAGTATGAATCGATTGTGTTAAGAGATCAATGGATCACTGGGTTGATCCGGTCAGACCGGATCAAAAATCTGGATAACATCATTATGAAATAATAAATAAATATAAAATTATATGATATTTAAATAATTCCAACATGTGATGTAATGGAAAAGACTGTTGATATATTCATTCTGGTTGTGAGTTTGAGTATGGACAAGCATAATTTTTTCATTTTTATTTTATATTTTAAAAACTCTAGTTGGAACGGACTGATTCAATCCTGGTCCAATCGGAGTTTTGACCGACTTTGACCGATTTTTTTAGAGTCTGATTTTATGGAGAAACTCGAATCGACTGTTGGTTTGATTCCTGATCGAATCAATCCGACCGATCAATCTGGTTTGGATTTCAAAACACTAACAATTAGCAATAAAGAAATGCCCAATACTGTAGAAAGTGAGACTCGCATATGGTAGATACTAAGGCTACAAAAACCAAAGGTGGCCAAAAGGGCAAGAGGGAAGTTGGGGTGGAAAGTCATTGATGTCAATGTGACATTTTCTAGGCCTTTGATGTTTTTAAAGCTTTGCCATGTGACCTTGTACTCTTTTCAATTAATAATGTAGAGATATTAAATGGAAGCAACAAAAGAAAAGAACAAAATAATGCTGCCCTTTGACATTTGTTGAAGAGAAATGACAAAATTGCTTTTGGGTTCTCACCAAAAAGGAAAATTGTCTTTGTTTGACATTGAAGAGCACAATTATGCATATTGTCAATCATGTACGAACAGTTGAAAGCTTTGGTCTTATGGTCCATGAAAACCCTGAAAATTATATTTCGAGATTTGTGAAGTTTTATTCTTTTTTTTTTGGTCGATGGATGTTAAATTGTTTGGTCAAATGAAGATGTAGGCTATATTGTTAACAGAGAAAGCAAAATCAATATAAACTATTAACCTCTTGGTCAAATTGTGTCAACATCATTCTTAACCATATTTGTTAAGAGATTTGAATCTTACCCACTTTTAGGTCTTTAATATTTAATCATTCTAAGAATAAAATCAATTTGTTCTATCATATGAATTCAATTAACTTAAAGTAGTTTGACAATAGAGTTATTTAATGTTTCTCATTTAACAACAAAAGATAAAGGGCTGTCTAGGACATGTACCTTTTACTTTTGATCTCACATATAATACACTGTTTTAAAAATAATAATATTTGATAAAAAAATGAATCGTGGATCAAATTTTACATAATATTTCATATCAGTATATGCTGACAAATTCTATTTTAAATTATCGATATATTCCGATCAATTTAAGTAATTATTCGACTGAACAAAGGGAGCACTACCTCGTAGCAGTATTAACCCTAACAAAATTTCTTCGATCACAAGGAGTTATAAAGGGCAATCAATTGGAATCGTACCGGTCCGCTATGGTTCTTGAAAGGAAATAATTGCTAATGAGGTAAAGCCATCAATTGAAGCACGGATCATAAAGAAATTGTGGGAGAATCCAAGATCTCCAACTCATCTTTAACTTGCAGCAACTACAATTGTCCATGCTATCATTCACAGCTACAAACAACCATTCATTCACTAAATACAACCACCACTTGTATGTGATTATCACTAGTACAATTACGGGCCAAGATCTGGACCACAACTTTCCATTTTAGCTCCATCTGGACTTATGTCTTGTCCGGGAAAGAATTTCTTCAAACATTATATAGGTTTTGCATGAAACCCTTTATGCTTTACTTTAAAATACAAGGAATATTTATCTCAAAAATGCTTTTAATAACCATAATGTTGCATTTAGGATGCTGGGACATTGTGAAGCAGAGTGGGTAAACGAAACATAAATATCCCTACAAGCATAATTCATATAGGTAAAACAGTTGATCCCCAATAAATGTGTGTCTAATTAGCAGCCCAAGCCCTAGTCTGGACCCTTAGACACCGGGTAATATTTGGGCTGGGCTAGGTTTGGCTTAGGAGAAAGTATTGAAAGTGAAGGATTGTGTATAGAATTGCCAATAATCAATTGTTCTTGAATTACTTGTTACTTGATTTTTAATCAATTAGGGCTCTGGAACAAAGAAGTAATACCTTTAATTATGAGTGAGTTATAAAAGAACTAAGGAAAATCCAAAATCTTTTAATTATTCTCAACAAAAATGTTTGCATTCCCCCCCCCCCATTCTTTTGTCAGCAAAAGCCTGGACATTGTTGGTGGGGAAAGTGACTCCATTTGAATCCTTACGCAGATCAATTTTTGACAAGTAAATGATTTCGCTGAGTAATATCCCAGAATTTTCGTTGATTTTTTGGTTCTTGAGAATGGTCTTGTGCTTCCTCGACGTGTCTTTTAATCAACATACAGTACATCTAGTGGATAAGAATATTGATTCTTAATCAAATTTTAGATTCAAAACTTCAAAATAATAAAAAAAAATTATATTAAAAAATCTCTTGCTAAATTAAATTTCACAATACTGCGCTGGTAAATATAAATATTTGCTTACCACTTGGAGGCTTTTCCCATCTTGATGGGACTATGTACCAGCTCAAAATAGTTTTTAACAGAGGCACTACAAACTTGATTTCTCTCACTTCATTATGAGAGAGAAAGGGGCCGAAGAGAGAGAGATAAGATGGATCATTTCTAATCAGAATGTAACAGCTCAACATATGTGGACATTTTTAAACCAATGACAGGAGTGGGAGAGAGAGCATGTAATCTGCACAAATAGTAAACAAATAAATGAGGTTATTTAATTTCATAAAATGACAGTTGACAGGCCCTCTGCATAATTTCACATCCGTTGTCTTCTCTCCACAAACGGTTTAATACCACATAGCAAGTGCTCTGGTTCCGTCCTCAGCTCCCAGAATTCTGAATCAAAATGGCCCATAACCTGCAATATTTTTTTAAGACAAAACCTTGGCATCCCAAAAGCAGGGATCCAAGACTAAATTCAGAGCGCAAACATAACATAAAAGAACAGGTAGTTCATTTATGAATCAGTTCAGAACGTTGATAAGTAGCAACAGAAACAACAGTATCCTAGTATATATGACACCCACCTTAAAATTTACAATATGGTACGAAAGAATGCAAGCTATCCCCACTGGACTAGAAATCCTCATAAAGCATAAAAGACAACACAAACAATGGCAACAGATCGTAACAGTCAATGCAGATAGCATTTATAGCAACTGGATGGTCATGGTCGAGTTAAAATTAAGCAGAGGTGTAGGTTCCCAATGGAGCCATGCCCACACTGGGTTGGAAGTTGCCCTTGTCCTTGGCCTTTGCATAGTTGATGTAGTAGAATTCGGAGAGAATGCCGGTGAAGAACACGAATGCAGCCCCTGCCCCAAATACCCCCTTCCTAAGGGTTTGGCAAGAAGGAGGGTTATCAACACCGAAGAGGGTCTTGTATCTGGTGTGGTATGCATTCCTCACTGATCCAGCCAACAAGCATATTTCAGCAATGAAGAAAGTCACCCTGCAAGACATAATTGCAGCATAGAAAATCTCTTATTATTCCATATGTTGTACATACATCTTGGAAATAGTAGTGCAAAATTTAGCACATTTTTCTCTAAGACAATACTTGCAATGACCCCAAACAAGATCATATAAATCAAGATTCCACCTATAGGATCTTATGATTCTATAACCAACTCTATAAAATGTCACCACAATTACACTATTTTGGCCTTGAAACATGACAAGTAGTACCATGATTTCAACAACATTGATCCCAAATCAACATATGAAGTTTTGTATGTTACAAAGGAGTAACGAACTTAAGAGAGCATATGAAGCCAATTAAATGTTAGTGGGGAAATGGTTTTTTGCCTAACAACCAAATATGGCAGATGCAATCATATCTGAGAGCATATATTTTTGTCTATGGTAACATTTCCTGACTACATACCAGCACAAAATGAAAAGAATGACAGCCCAAGCTCTTGAGCCACCAGGACTCAAAGCCTTTCCACAGCAGAAGCATCGGCTTGCAATCATAATGAGGACTTGACTTAACATCAGGAACAAGAAGGCTCCAACACCCATGCCTGTTGCAATGTCCTTGTCATAGACACAGTAGTTGTAGTTCTTCTCATTATCCGTGGCAACAGTGGCCTGTCAAAAAACACATCTTAGGTCATTCAAATCATGTTACTCCAGTGGTGGCATCTGCCCTCGAGATACAAAATTCTTTTCCATTTCCTAAAATGAATGAGATTTGGGATTTGAAAATAACAATCCAAACATAAATCAGCAGAGATCAAATGTCAACGTAATGAATATGAATCGAGCAACATTAAAATTCAAGATTGGAAGCATCAAAACCCTGCTAGCAAGGGATAGCATACCCTAATAGACTTCAATTCCTCAAAATTCACGAAAGCATGTTCAATGTCTAACTCTCTTCTTTACATGTAATAAATGAAATCCTATTCGAAAAATACTCAAGAAATATCTCGATACTAATACAAACCGTATTCAATATTCACCAATTCAGTCACTTCACTAGTCCAAATTGGGTTCAAAGGTATGCTTCCATCTTCATAATGCTCCCAAACTTCCTTCACAGTTTACACATATAGATCTTATTCATTTACTTAATTTTCCGTGTTGTTTGAATTGTTTCGAGAAATTTCCGTAAAAAAGCCTATATTCTGAAATTGACTTCGTAGCTGAACAACAACGGAGGATAGACTTTGAACATCAAGTGACAGATCTAATAAGTAAGTCGAATTACGGAGAGAAGTCAAGCTGTTAAGCTTAAAATTCAAATCTCAAATTGTGCGTGAACAGAGAGAGTAAACATACAGTACTTCTGCGTTGCTCGGCAGCGACAGCGAGAGCGAAAGCAATGAGATCCAAAACGAAGACGGTTATCAGTAGGAGCTTCGATGCCATTGTTGCTGCTCCTCACACCAGATCTGAATCAACGTGTTATGCCTGTTCTCTCTCTCTCTCTCTCTCTCTCTCTACATTATATAAGCAAAAAGTAAGAAAACAATGAAGTTAAGTAATTAGGAAGCAGCAGAAAATTAAGAGAGAGAGAGAGAGAGAGAGAGGATACCAATCGACTGAAAATGAGGAACGCACCTGCAAATGGGTCCCACACAATTTTACAATGAATTAGAGCAGAGTGTTCTAACAAAAATAATAATTCAGTTAGCTGGAAATCCGAATTTTGTCCAAATTCAGTGTCGGTGATGTTTTTTATTTTTTTTATATTTATTTAATAATTAATTTGGCGGATGGTATCATATCAGCTTCCCACCTGTCCCTCATTCCCATTATGAGAACTTTTTATATTTTTTTAAAAAATTGATAATTGTTGAATAACAATCAAAATAAATTTTAGTTATTTAAAATATTTTAAATAATTAAAATTTATTTATTGAGACTAAATTTTGAGTATTTTAAATTATTTTATATGGAATTTATTTAATTATTATTTAGTGGATGTGATTTTTTATAAATGTTGTCTTTTGGGGGGGGGGGGGGTGGTTGGATTGGAGATGGAAGGCCGGAAACTGAAAGAGACGTTTTGGCTTGTTGGGTTTGCGTGGAAACAACGGTGAGTCGAATATACGCTTTCTCCCATCTCATCATGATGATTCAGTAGAGAGAGAGAGAGCGAGAGAGAGGACAAATAATCGTTTACTTCGATTTTTAAATATTTTATTTTTTTCATTTGAAAAGTATTTTAAATAATTTAAAATTATTCAAATTTTATTTTATTTTTTATAGTAAAAGAGATTATTATTACTAAGATTTTAATACATTTAATTATTTTTCACTCAATTCTATTTATATAATATTATTTTAATTTTTGTCTTTTTCTGGAATTATATACTCATTTTTGTGTGGGTTAGCCTGTCAACGTCATCACCGCTTTTCTGTAATTTTCTGAATTGACAGCTTTCTCTGACAAGTTTAGAATGAATTTCAAACTTGAACGATGTGGACATTGTTTGCGTGATAAGCTTCGATCATCGAGATTTCCGAGTGGCTTTGCCTTCACTTGTTCTATCAAAAATCGAAGAACAGAGTTTACATTTATGGCTAAAATCTATAGTTATAACTAGTTACTGGCCAAGCGAGATGTCCACAAGCTATATATTCCATATTTTTATTATATAAATATTTATTAAATTTATAATTAATTTAATATATGAATTAAATTATAGTTTAAATAATTAAAATTTACAATATATATTAGTGACATAAAAAAAGAAAGTTTAACCATTAGAGTTTAAAAAAGATCAACGAATAAAATAAAAAAAAGATAATAAATGAAAAAAAAGATAATAAAAATAAAAGAATGATTATTCATGAGGACATAAAAAGAAAAGGGAGATAAAACTATGTTAAAAAAATCGAAAGACTCAATAGAAAAAAGAGTAAAAAAACAAAAAAAACAAGGATTCAAACACAAAAAATAAAAAATCATGGTTTGAAAATAAATGGACAACCATCCATTGGCAAAAAAAGGGGAAAAACTTTTGTTCAAAAAAGAAGAAGGATTAAGGTGAGAAAGTGTAAGGATTTAAATGAAAAAAAAAAAACAAGATTCCAAAAGGAAAAAAAAAAAAGATAAAAAAGAGTAAAAGTAGGGACATCAAAAAAAGGATGCAAGCAAAGCAAAAAAAAAAAGTTTCATGGAAAAAAAAGGATGCAAATGAAAAAAAAAAAGAAGCTAAAATAAAAAATAGTGGACGAAGTAAAAAAAAAAGCAAAGAGTTGAATAAAAAAAATAAAAAATCAAGATCCCGGAAAGATGAAGGACCCAAGTAGGAAAAAAAAAAAAACAAATTGGATAAAAACAAAAGAGTGCAAAAATTTGAATGAAAAAAAGTTATAGGTTCTAAAAAATATAAGACGACTAAGTAGGGACATTCCAAAAACAACGGCGTAAATGAAAAAAAAGAAGCTATGCAAAAAAAGATGTGAATGAAAAAAGTAAAGTTATGATTAAAAAAAAATTATAATCAATAAATCGTCTTCTCGAGGATAGATGATATGTTGATTGTATCTTCTTGTTAGAGACCCTCTGGCTGGGGTTGTTTTGTGTTATATTGTCACAGTATTTATGTGGCCCATGTTTTGGGTTTCTTGACCCTTTTGTGATTAAAAAAAAGTAGCTGTCCTTTTTTTTTTTCCCAATAAATTCTCCTCACAAAATGTTTGCCCTAAAGGAAAAGAAACCCCCATGGGCTATATAGTTTGGTAGGTGTTTTGGGTTTTAAGTTGTACGATGCTGGCTCATGAGCCCAGCACTTGAATCTTGTTCTGTTCTGTTTGGGCCCGCTTTATTTCAACACTCACTGGCCTGACAATTGGATGACACGCGTTATCCCGGCCACACTCCAATAATTACGACGTACATTCTCCCTATTGGGGAGTTGTTAGGCTGATGCCAATCTGAAGTGCAAATGATGTCATTAACCTGGGTCTTAAAGAAATAACCTAATAATTATATTTCTTTTTCAAATAATTCAAAATATAAATCTCAATATAATAAAAAAACTTCAATAATTAATATTTTTTTTATATTACGATTTAAATCTAACATCACTAAATTCGTAGGAGATGAGAATTATAATTATTAGACTATTCTCTTAGTTTAATACTTTCCTTTTTCATTCATATCTCATGGAGTCTGATAATTTTATTGAATTTGCTATGTTTAAGGTTGTGATTATATAAAATTGAAAAGACATATATATATATGTTTAAAATTATATAAAATTATAAAATAATAGCTAACATATATATTTTTTTTAAAAAAAATACTGATATATAAATTTATAGCTTTAAATATTAATCACCCTTGAAAATTATAACCTCTTTAGTTCTTTATTTCGACTCTCCATAACTTTGTGGCTTCGTCTTGCAGGTTGAGGAGCTCTATATGGAACAATGCAGATAATCTGCCTATGAACAACTTGTGCAAATTTATCAATGCATTGGAACCATTATATTCCGAAATCACCCACCAAAAAAAAAAAAAAAAATCATATTCCGAAATCAGCACAACCAGACGAAATGGGCACAAGTTGGGTAGCTCTGCTCGAGGCGTGGCCCATTTTGCATAGCCCATAGAGGCCCTTATGAGCTCAAGTAATTCCAAAGTTTTGTGATGATCCTTGTCGTTAGGGTGGTGAGGGGCTTGTCCTTTTTATGCCCAAGACTGCCCCATATTTCAAAAAACAAAAATTAATGTTCTACTTATATAACTCGTTTATAGTCCTGGTTTCCAGATGGAAACAGGTTGGGCTTGGCCCCGACTACCCCGCCCAACCCAGTGAGCCCAGCTCTAAAATTTTACATCTGAGACACAAAGAAGCCCATGGGGCGGGATTGGACTTTGCATCATACAGCCGGCTTAAAATAGGTAATTGTACAAATGTTATTTTTTTATTTTAATTTCCATCGTCGGTATCCGAAATCATGTTTCGACTAATTCAGTTCGAGTATCTGTGAAGACGCTATTTAGGGGATGACTTTCTAGTGTAGTTTTTTTCCATTTCTAAGTTTCGAATCTGAAACTTGATTAAGAGATTTAATGTTTCAGCTCATTAGATCGACTAGCTGTCGACAATTATACAAATATTATGATAATTTGTAGAAAAGCATGTGGTTTGATCCATTTGCACGTTACCATCTTGTAATATAAAATTTGATAATCAACTACCTAGGGTTTGAAAAGTTAGCACAAACCCCCCTCAAGTAAAAATCCTAACAGAGTCACAAGAATTAAACAAAAATGTTGTCTTCAATCAATTAAAAATGGCAGGAAAAAAAAATTCAATTTGACCTTTTTAGAGAATGGAAAATGGGCCAGCCACAGATTGGTTAGGGTTATTTAACAGGGGATTATATATATATACACACACACACACATGTATGTATGTATGTATGTATGTATGTATGTATGTATGTATGTATGTATAGTTGTTCACTTCTAAACCACCGTTAATAACGTGCAAGTAAGCCAAACCAAGAAGTTTTTAATAATAATAATAATATCATCGGGAATAAGAAGGGAATGAGTTTTGGGGCACTAGAAAGCAGTTAAAGACCAAAACCTAACCAAATGCAAACATTAGAATCACTCTGGTCATTCTCTTCCTTTTCAGTCTACAACATTTATAAGACTGCAGTTGGTTTACAAAGGCACAATCTGCAACCATCTTTTAAAACATGGAGTCAGTCATGCAACAGATATCCTTTCTTCTTTTGTTTCTTAATTTTGCAGAAAGATCATATGTGATGTTTTGCACATGCACTTATTTGCTGCTGCTCTTCTTAGTTCATATGATAAATTAGAAAAAAGGGATCATTACAACATAATTATCAGATACCGGAGAGACTGCAGGCCAAAGTGCTGCACAAGAAAGTGGAATCCCTATTATCTTTGCAAATGATATATCTCAACTTGGTCCAGGGGCCAAGGGGGCATGGGCGAGTTCTTCAAAGAAACTTTTTTGTATATAATTTTCAAAAATATAATCTTAGATATACACATAGGCTGCCAAATCTGACCTCTCTCTTTCTCTCTCTAGATTTCCACGGTAGGTGGGGGGGGGGGCGGCTTAGACAAATTTAATTGCAGTTGATATCACTGACTCCTTCCAATGCATATATCACTCGCTCCTTCAAAATATTTGCCAAAGAAAAGGGTCCATGACTCCCAAGATGCAGTGAACCTAGCTGCTGCCACTGCCACAATAAGAAAAAAAAGATATAAAAAATGATTATTTCAGTTGCTCCAAGCAGACAATGACAGTTCAACTCATCCACCTATGAATTTTAAGCAAAAAACAGGGAGAGATGAATCATGCTTATTACAATATTCCAAAGCTGGTAGTAACAAAAACAAAAACAAAGCCCTTGCATCAAACACCTCACACCATTCACAATTATATATTAACAAAAAGAAAACATTAGTAAATGTAGCAGTTGTGATGCTTTAGGTAAAATCATTAGATTTTGGGACTGAAATCATTTAACATTATATCAATAATGCAATGACCTCATAGAACAAGAAAACTAGGAAGTCTAGGATCTCATCCTCCTTAAGCTATCATTGGCATCTTCATGGTGGAAAGAATATACCAAGTGATTTTTGACTTGGAACTTGGCTTCTCACCCCAGTTTCAAAGCTAAGACATAAATTGACTTCGCATAAATGACTGTTACCTTTTAAGTCTTACGTTTAGAACATACCATGCTACAAAATACTTGGCCAATTGAAATTTGTCAGGACCCAGACCAGGAGAGTGAAACGCATGCGTTTGATCAGGGGTGAAGGATGATATGCAAGAGGTAGGAAATGAAAACGGGTAGAAATTATAATTTTTGAAGAACACATAATATTTTACAGGATTTTCGTTGTATTTTTAAGACATTCAGCAATGTTTCTAGGAATTTCAGCGGCATTTTAGCCCAAGAAACTGTATAAAACAATATAAAGTTACTGGCGCTGCAATTTACTACGTAGGAAACGAAAGCAGCAAGATGCATAAAATGGAAAGCCAGAGGATTAAACTAATAAACTTAAGTGACCATACATTAGACAACTCCATATATAATTCAAGGATTGGTAACTTCTCTAGTAACAATGATCTTAAAGTCAACTGTCTCTCATTTTTAATGCCATGGGATCTGGGGTTCTCTTTCTCCAAGAAACCCCATAAAATAAATCTCAGTCTATTCAGAATACCAATTTTGAAGCAACTTGCTGTTCTATCATTTCTTCATTTCCTCTAGATGGCTTGATACAGGAACTCTCCAGCTTTAGGCAATCTAGAATACTAATACAGAGAAACAGCAGATGTTTAAGCCAAACAAATAATCAGAAAACTAAAAATCTACGAGGCAGGCACAGCACTGAAGTTGGATGGCATATCAAAAGCATTGTCGAAAAATTAAATCCTGAACTAGGCAGTATTCCTACTGGCTTGTACACAACTAATGCACAAGAATGCAACATACTTATGAAATACACTTGTTCCCATGGAAGTGCAGGACTCTGTAGCTTCCTCGGTATATGTTCTGTACACAGTAAATTGTTCATTGATGCAATGTAGTTAAAGATATTGTAGCTGTTCAGAATTTAATGAAGGGTAAAGTCTACCATGTATGTTCAACAAGATTATCTAGTCACATCCTCTGAGCTCCTGCAAAAATGTTTTGATATACAAAAAACATGGAAAAGTTGCATAGCGGTCAATCATGTCAGTTAAACACGGTGTAAGCAACCAATAATTAATTGAATCAACCTTTTTTAAATTCCAAAGAACTTCTGTCTTCATAAGCAAGGCTCCGTCCTGACCTCCAAAAACAGAAACAAGTCGAATTCCTTGTAACCAAAAATGTCCCTAATTGCAAGCTTTGCACTCTCAGCCACCTTCTCTTATTCACACCACATAGCAACAACCCAACCATCTGCCAGCATTGCTGGCAGGAGGGTAACTGCTGTATCCTGTGAGCTGAAAGATGAAGAGAACCATGTCATTGATAGGAGAAATGTTCTCCTAGGATTAGGAGGGCTCTATGGAGCAGCTGCCACTCTTGGTGGCCAAAACAAGAAGGCCATTGGTGCACCTGTACATGCCCCGGAACTATCCAAATGCCATCTTGCAGAGGACAGTGTCACTGGGGAGAGAGTATTCTGCTGCTTGCCATACAACGAAAGAGATATTGTTGAATTTGTGCCTCCACCTCCTTATGAGCCAATGCGAGTGAGGAGACCAGCACACAAATTAGATCCCGAGTATGTGGCTAAGTTTGAGGAAGCAGTTGCAAGAATGAAGGCACTTCCTCCTAATGATCCATGGAACTTTATGCAGCAGGCTACAATTCACTGTGCTTATTGTAATGGTGCCTATGATCAGGTGGGTTTTCACCCACCAGTCTCTTTGCAAGTCCATGGAAGCTGGCTTTTTCTGCCATTTCACCGATTGTACCTCTACTTCTATGAGAGAATCCTTGGAAAGCTTATTGGCGACCCAAATTTTGCTCTTCCCTATTGGAACTGGGATAGCCCAGAAGGCATGAGGATGCCTAAAATCTACCTCAACCCCTCTTCACCACTTTATAATCCAATGCGTAACAAAAGCCACTATGCAGCTTTATTTGACTATAAATATGCCGTGGGTGATCCAAATCCAGAACCCTCCAGAGAAGAGCATATCATTACACATAATCTCCATCATCTCCACAGGCTGTTTAAGGAAAGTGAAAGGAGCCCTAAACTCTTTATGGGAAAACCAGTTGTTGCAGGTGAAGAAGTGCCCTCAAATGCCTCTGGCAATCTGGAAAATCTACACAATATCGTTCACAGCTGGACTGGCACAAGTGAAGAACCATACTACGACATGGGAGACTTCTTCACTGCAGCTCGTGATATCGTTTTCTTTGGCCACCATGCGAATGTAGATCGATTGTGGGACATATACAATGGCTTCAGGGGACATATACCTGAGTTTAAGCAGGAAGACTGGTTTGAGGCCTCCTTTATCTTCTATGATGAGAATCGGCAGGTGGTAAGGTGTAAGGTATGCTTCTCGCTCTCTTGAACTTTTTGCACTTGTATTAGAACCTTGTCATCAGATTACATGTGCATTACATCGAATATGTCAATTGTTGAAGCAAATTATCATATTATGACTCTGTTAAAAACAAGATTGTTACTCATGCAGCATAGATATGCATGTTTCTCCATATCATATGCTTCACATATTTTGAAGGAAAATTCTTTATTAAGTATTATATTTATCATAGGGAGGAATATTCTATACCATGTCTCAGATTTTTTGATGAAAAAACAGGTGAAGGACTGTCTCACCCCTCAACAACTGCGATATTCCTATCATCCTGAAAATCTACCTTGGTTACATGCTCGCCAACATTACTTCCGCTTGAAGGGCAAGAAGCCAATTGCTGGCGAACCGGCACCATTACCAGTACCCGCTGCTCCTCCGATCTATGAATTTGGTCCTGAGCCTAAGCCTTTTGTTGAGCCGATACAAGTTATTGTACCACGACCTAAAGTATCAAGGACCAAATTTGAGAAAGAAGCAGCAACAGAGATACTCGTCATTGAAGGGATTGAAGTCCCATTTGGAGCGACAGCCAGATTTGATGTCTATGTGGCTAAATTCTTGGATGGTCATATCGGGCCAGATATTGGAGAACTTGCTGGTAGCTTCGTGAAGATTCCCCACTCAAAACACAAATTCCATCTTTTGCACCACAAGTCATCACTCGAGCTAGGAATAACATCATTGCTCGAAGATATCGAGGCAGATCCCTTGGACAAGGTGGTTGTCACAATTTTGCCTCGAATTGGAGAAGTAAAAATTGGGGGAATTCACATCGAGCTTGTGAAAGTTGATCCTGAATACTAGCAATGAAGCGTTCACAGACACCCCGGTTTCCTTTATCCTCAGATATCCACAAATAAAAGTTTTTAGACAATCTCCATGTGCAATAAGTGAACTTACAGGTTTCCTTTGAGTCAGCTGTTTATGTTGCAATGCTATTTCACGAGTTGGTTATCATGATGTCTTGCTTGCTGTATTAATTTAATCATCCCTTCCCTTTCTGTCCATGTCCGAGTCTGTCTCTGTCACTGTAATTTTGTATTTTTCACCGTCTATTTCAAGCAAAATCTTGATTGTTTCCAGAAGTTGAGAACATTCCTAATTCGAAATTCTCCAACAGAATTTTGGTAAAAAGTAATTATGTAAAAAAACAGGAAAAAGATAAAACTCCTAATTTATATGGCAGGGATATTCCTCAATCTGCAAATTCACGTAGTTGGAACAGAAATGTAAAGGAAAAAAATTATAAACTGGAAACCGTATCTGGATGGAGAAATCATCATTTTTTTTCCCTGGGAATTTTGAGGGTCAGGAGGATAGCCTTTCATCATTATCTAAAGTGTACGTGCTCTTCTGAAAATTTGTGAACTCAAGGACGTGCATCCAAGGAAGTGCTCTTTTGAACCAACTGCTGCACCATAAAGCATATTTGGATAGAAGAAGCTCCGGCTTCTATTCTGAATGTTCTTTCCTACGATGTAACTCGTGAATGAATTCATCTTTTATCCAAAAGAAAAAAAGGAACTCACGGTAGAGAAGCTTACAAAGGAGATGCTTGAGTGGTAGCTGAAATATGAAGCCTGAAGAGGAATCTGGCTCCACGTGTTCGCATACGCCACCAGTTGCCACAATGAAGTTCTACAAAACGGACAAGGGCAGTAGGCCGGAGATTGTCAATCATCTTTTCATGGGTGCTGATGGTGCATTATTGCCATTGCTGCTGTAAGAACTGAGAGATCACAGAAATCATGAAGTCTCTATAGGTCCATCCTGCCAGTTTTTTGTTTTCTTGTGGTTTAAATAGTCCTGGCTCGGGCGTTCATCCTTGTACTACATTGTGGCACAACCTTACAACAAAGTTCCATTCAGAATGACCATATGATTAGTACTTCCCTCCGAGTCCAACAAGCCACACACACAAGATTTAATAACAATAGGGTCCAAGTACATCTTGTATTTACCGAAACTACTTACAAGAATATAGTTCACACTTCAGAGGCTCCATTTGGTTTTACAAGGGACAGGTGTACTAATTGATTGGAAAAAAAATGATTTAAAAAAAAAAAAAAGTAAACTCCTAGGGCAAGATTTAACGGAGTACAGTTGAGAATAGTCACAAAGATAGTTCTACAGAGTGGAAATCCACTGAACACTCCTCAAACATGCATGAGATATTCCCCAGGGTTGATGTGTATTGGTGCCTCTTGACGCAGTACAAACAGAATGACTTGCTCTGTCCATTTCATGCATTTGAATGAACAAGAAGAGAAAGTAAAACAAAGCCAACTCCTTAACAGAGGACTAAACACATTCAGCCATACCAACATACGAGAGAAAATTAGTTAAAGATTTCTGTGAGAATGGTAGGACGAAATCATCAGTGTGCCTACGATCAAAATCAAAATGATGATCCTATTTTTTTTCCCATCTATTTGTCACAAAACAGAAATAATTTAACATGGTAGGCAGGATGAAGTACAGATCCATGCTCCACATGAGCAGGCATAGAGCAATATTTTCCTTCTACAATATTGAACTCAATGACTAGGAATTTCAAGCATTTACCATGTACAACTAAACCCACACTTTTCACAATATTTCACTGGACAAAAAGAACAAAGAGAGAGTTTGCATTTCACAGGAAATAATAGTTATTTATGTCTGTGATTTGAGTGATCTCAATTACCAACAAGGACACAGGTATATACACCATCCACAAAATTTTCATTATTCTCATCTGCCATCATCCTGAAGCAAATGATAATTAAATTGGTCTTATCATTTTATCTCAACGAAACAAAAGGAATGGCAAATCTTCAATGCCCATAAATGCCGGCAAAACATGATGCAAGTAGACCATTTATCTTCAACGCCCATCAAATGCAAGCAATTCAGGACTTCATTTCAGAGAAGCCACAATATGCTATTATACAAATGGGCTAGGCATAAGCATTTGAAAAAACAATAATCAAAAAGCCATATGCAGAGGTCAATATTCTAATCTCCTCTTTCTTGGTCAATTTCTCTCTTCTCGTCATGCTTAAGAGAATGGATATTGTGATGATAACAAGTAACACCAAGTTTGTCAGAATTTCTCAGCATTTTACATCTTTAACCGAAATTTGCCATCCACTTAGGAGCTATAGACTGAAATACTGCAGAAACAAGACACTTCATAACATTCTATTTGTAAAAATACATAAAAATACATCAAGAAAAAGCATACCGTCAGTGAATACAAGGCACCAGATGAGAGTTCCACCAGCTCCGCTACTCTGCTTTTTCCTGCTAGGACATCCGAAGGAGGCATTATGTCAGACTGGACTTCTCAAGTTTAAAGTCATCATACATAGGTGCAGTTATCATGAATTCAGAAGTTATCTATACTCTAATTGAACCAAATAGTTAACTTATTTGAATATCATGTGCGAGTATAAATCTATACAGAAAAAGACCACTGTAAAAATATCCTCCAACCTGACCCATAATCCAGTCAAGAAAAACCAACCCATATCTGCTCAAACCCAAGCCTTGGGAGAAGGTAATTGAAGTATAAACAGAGAACATAATCAATTCCATCGTTCAAGTGGGGTAAATACAAAAGAATATATTCCAACAAATAAAGCATTACAAGACGTGTTATAAATACAGGCAAAATCATAAATAGAAACAAGATTGTAGAAAATACAAGAATAGATTCAACAAACACCGCCACAGACACCATATAGCCATTGCTCTGAAATGCCAACTTATTTATTTGGAAACTGACCTTTACTATCTCGCTGCGCATTACCAAAACCTACCGGCAATCAATGCACAACTCGTATTGCATTAGCAGACACACATAAGGCCTTATTGTTCATAAGGTCTCAAGGCTCTTCTATCATGACCAAAACCTTGAAATTGGTGGACCCACCTGCTCTTCTCAAGTTCCTTGTAGACCAAAGTGTAATGTTTAAAATGGCATAAACACAAACAGCTTCAACTATAATACAGATGTACAGGATCAACTTGCAGGAGAGTTTCGGCTTTACGGCCAAACATAAGAAGCTTTCTAAAACCTTTTGATGCCTTCGGAGAGTTTTCACTACCATTCCATTTCTTCCGGGAATGAGTAGGTTCTGGGCTGAATCCATTATCAAGTGGTGGCACTGAGACTTCTATCTCTGAAATTTCAGGTGAAGCTGCGAATTTTCCATTAGTTTCACCTACATCCTCAGAGTCCAAAGCCACAGAATCAACAACCTTAGTTGGTGGAGAAGTGGAAAGGCTGCGCAGGCACATTACTAATATCTTTAACATGAGCAATGGGAATTGTTTTATCTTCACAAGGACCTAAAGATGCTTCATTGACACATATGTAATCGTTTTGTAAGATATGCTCCTGAATGAGCACAGATGAGTTCCCACCCACGGTATTCAGATTGCAGGTTCCATTGTCCAAACTATCTTTGCTCAAAATGCATTTTTCTTCAGTCTTTTCAAATGACGATGTACTATGCAACTCTTTAATTTCTTCAGAACTATCACCAGAATTTTGTGCAGCTCTTGATTGTCCTGGCAAGGCTGCTGCTAGATCATTTGTATCATCTTTTCCCCTGACATCAGAGACAACAGAAAGTACCTCATTTAGGTCATTGTCCTTGTCAGAAGGTTTGGCTGGCTTTGGACTTGGTTTCTTTTTTGTCAGCCCCAGCAACCTTCTGTTTTGGGGTGGTATAATTCATTCCATTCCCCTTAGATGGTACTTTTTTAGCTTCAGCTGATTTTGGTTGAGTTGGTACCTTTGGATTTGTCCTTGCCATAGCAAGATGATCAATTGTGGAACTTCTAAGGACTGGCTTGTTAATTGGCTTTGTCTCCTGCAATGTTGTTTGAGTTTTTGGTTTTTCAAGCTTCACCGAAGTAACTCCAGTTTTGCCAGCCATCGACGACCTCCTAGCTGTCAGTGGTGTTGCACCACTAGCTGCACTTCTCTCGGCAATTCTCTTCTGCCGTTGAATGACCAACTCCTCCATTCTCTTTCGGCTCTCTTCCTCCTGATTGTGAGATAATAATTAATAATGTATAATAAACCCAGGAAGACAAACAAAAAGAGAAGAGAGATTGAAAAGGATTACCCGGTGCACAAAGTGCTCCCCGGTTTAGTGCGGGGGTAGGGGGAGGATGGGTGTATATTAAAGTGAAAAATTGAAAAAAAAAATGCAAGTGAGCACTGTTAGGACCCTATAGGCATTGACATTAAGAAAGTAAAGCCATAGGGAGAATGATAAAAAAACTATAGTATCACATATATTTGAATATATAACATGTGGAACAGAATTGGAAGGGAAAATAAACCAAAGACAAGTTAAATAACTCTAAATACCTTCTCAGATTTGTTCTTTTGGACCACAGTTCTGTTACCAGAAGTAGGCCGCTTGGTCCTTGACATGATATCAGGTTTGTACTTTCCAGGAACGCCAGAACCTTTCTTCTTTATGTCTTTACTTGAGGCATTCTTTTCAGGAGTTGCAACATCTTTTCCATCACTACCATTTTCAAGGGGAGCATTTGCTTCAACAGATAGATTTGTATCATCTTCAGGCAACTTGATATCATATTCATAGTCCAATTCAGGAGTCCATGATGATACAGCTTGTTCTGCAGCAGAATCTCGGTCCAGGACCATGTAGAGGTCATCTGGCTCATGAGTGCCAGAAAGTTCATATTTATCAAGAGAATTATCTGCCCCATTATTTACCGTCAGTGTAGCTCCAACAACGTCAGGAACAAGGCTAAGGTCCGTTCTCAACTGAGATTCCACTTGATCATCAACAAATGAGCGCGTTTGTATCATTATAGAATCATCAACAAAGGAACGTTTATTAGCTGGTTCAATGTGGGAATTAGGACGCATTGATGATGCATAATGACCTTCAAAGATTTTTAGGTCTATGCCTTCATTTTGATTATCAGATTTATTTATTTGATTTCCAAGGAACCAATCTTCCCCATTTTGACTTCTGATTATGGAAGAAGATTCAGCAGCAGAATCAGTTGGAGTTGGTCGGGCATAGTTCTCTGATTCTCCTAGTCTTTGAGAAAATAACAATTCCTCATCTGTGTGGCCCTTAGTCTTGATTGTGAGGCGCACATTTTCACCATTTTCAAAATTTTGAATGCTGGTTTCCATCTTGATAACCACCATCCCGCCCAGTCACAAGGAAGGAATCAGATGAAAGTGCCCGTGACTTTGTTCTTGTCTCTTGTTCCAAGTTATATATAGATGAGGTTTCCTCCTGAAAGCCTCTAGATGTGAAATGTCCATCTTGAAACTTAATTGGGTGCTGTTGTACATCAACAGAACTTGGCTCCCTTTCTCCCATTAGAAGATTCTGGAAAGCACCCCAGTTCTCATTTGTTTTGCCTTTAACATCTTTCTCATTGTCAGGTTCCTGCTCTTCAGCATTAAGCAACCCATTTGTGGAACTGGTGTGCTTGCTCTCATCTTTTTTCCTGTGATGACGGGAGTTTGATTTATAGCGTCGCTCCAAAGACCCAACAGCTTCCTCTACCTGCTGTTTGAGGGAATTCCCATCAATGTTCTCATCCTCATCTGATGAATTTTCACTGGAAGTGCTTCCCTTGTCACCATCCCTCTTAGAAGTGATGTAATTGATATTGCGGATGACGACTTTTCTGGAAGTCTTCTTCCCATGCTTCCTTCCTCTACGTTGCTCTGATGAAGAATGCCTTTTTTCATGTTGCAGATACTCATCAGAATCACTGCCAGAACTGGAATTATTGTGGTCAGAATGATCATCTTGCTCTGAGTTTTTATGTCCTTTTCCATTTGAGTGTTTCCCTTTGTTCCTGAGAACTGATTTGCAATCATCCATTTCAAGATCATGGCTAAATCCAGAATCTTCCCTGTTAAGAGGCCAATGCGCATTTCCAGGATAGTATGGAGCTCCAACCTGCATACCGGGGTAGAAGTAGCCTTGATATGGAGGCACTTGTGGGTACATAGGACCTTGGAAATTATGCATGTACGGAGGAACATGATTTGGCCAGGAGACTGGTATCTGTGCTTTTCCGTCTGTTGGTGCCATTGGAGCTGATGCCGGTAAATTATTATTATCTGAACACATTGTATCAAAAATTAACAAATGTGTCAAGACTAGTAAAAATATGCACAAAGTTGAGAATAAAACAATTATGAGCAGCTATAACAAGCTTGAAGCTAACACTCTTAGAACTTGGTCCCCAACCCCAACTTTATCCTTGTCCTTCATGACCAATTATAAGTAGTTATCATACTAAAACCCCCTAAAAATGGATGCCATAATAAGAAAACTAAAAATCTAGGATGTAGTAGCAATGTCCATTGATCTATTCGTGAAGTTTGCTTGAACTATATAAAACCTTATGCAAGTTATCCGCAAAGATATGATAGTTAAAAGTTTAGTTGAGGAGATGACTTTAGATAGGAATGAGTGACATAGGAGAATTCGAATAAATTAAATATCTCTCTTGTCATTATAAGTGAGTGTCTTTTTTTTTTGGTATTGTCTTCTCTATTTTTGTTTAAACAATATATAGATTTTCATCTCTCCTATATTTATCTCTCAAATGGTCGATCCCAAAATTTAGGATTAAGGTCCAAGTTGTGACTATTGTTGTTGTAAGGTAAAAAGGTTTCTGGATGGGGGCATCCAATGGTGCATACTGTGTGAGTGATGATAAATATCAATAATAGCTCAAGACATAAGAAAACAAATTAAAAGAGGTATTTCTAAAAGTTGGCTCATAACAGGTTGTGCATGGGCAACCGAAATTAGAAAGAGGTAACAATTATGTGGATCAGCAATACCTTGATTATTTTCTGAACTCCCATGGCTTAAACTTGAATCCACTGAAGCATCTCCTGAGCTGTTCGGTTTTCCACCGAAGAGACCCCCATTTTGAAAATTCAGCATAATGTTTTGACCTGGATTACCGTTTTCACTAGCAAGTACAATTCCAGATGTCCCCAAGTATGACAATTCTGCCTGAGAGGCCTGCATAGCAGCCAATTCATCCATCCAAATGCCGTCTTCATGCTTTTTCTTGCAGAGCTCCAAGAAGTTTAAGCAAGCTTCCCTAAACAATAATAGAAGCTTAGATTTTCAATCTCAAACTAGATAAGAATATTGAACCACATCATCTGAATTGCCATGAAGACATGAAAATGGAAGCAGCCTGATTACTATTATACCAAGAAACCCAAATTAAGGAACTTGATCTCATGAGACTCCTTTTATTTGGGGGCAAAGGCTAATTGCTAATTGCAAAATGCAAAAAACCAAGAAGCACAATATTCCTTTAGAGCCAAAAAGTGAAAAACAAAACAAGGTGAAACATAATATTGATTACAACTACAAAAGCAGGTTACTTGTCAAGAGAATAGCACAAAATAAAAGCAGAATGATCAAGGATATAATTCTTTACACAGTGGCCCTTGAACACAGACCACTCACAAAATGGATTCATAAAATTTGAAGTCAGCTTTAAGGCAAAAGTGAATTTACTTAGCACTACCTGTATAGTTTTGTTTAAATCAACAAATTATGTTTCTTTTAACCATGGAAGGATCTCTTCACCAGCCTTATCCAGGTGTACATAGTTTACATAACAAGTTATAAATTAAGGAGGACAATAGAATTGACAAGAGAGCCTATAAGACCCTTTTGGTACAATCAACAAGAATGGGGGATATTAGCACCAAGAGCTATCGAAAGGGAAACAAGCAGTAAAAACCCACTGTGCACCTCCCCCCAAGTGGAATCAGTGACATTCATCATCAGAACACCATTTTTACCTCAATCGTGAAGCCCCGAAAACATCTGCAAAAGTTATAAGATCATCTATGTGGTCTATTTCAAAGCCTGCAACTAAAGCTCGGGCATAAGCCATTGCCTGCTCCTTGCGGAGCACTGCCTTTCGACTTTCCAATACACGGTGAAGACGAACCCTGTCCATGATTGAAACCAAATAATCATTACAAAACGTGTAATTGCGAATAGTTAAGTTCATAAATGTAATTGTTGTTGTATGAATGGATTCCATACTTGGAATTTTCCTCGGGTACAGTATCGCCATTGGCATCAGAATCACCTTTTGACTGGAAGGAGCATCACAAAGAAAGATAGAAAACTGGTGTAAGTCACTGACCAGATATCAACAAATCAACATGAAGAAACTGAATGATGAAAGCAATTGTGTACCTTAGAAGCAGCTGTTGAGTTTTTGGAAATGCCTTCACTAGCAGATCCATTTCCTATTCAGTCCCAATTAGCAAGTTAGATATCCATGTCAGCAATTGACCAAAAAACATTGTGAGATTCTTAAACTTGTGAATGCTCATCCATAATATACCAAAGAAACTGCTGAAAAAGGCAGGAGAGGCATTTTAAACATCACACAGACAAAATCAAGCAAACACCTAACCACAAGCACTTTCTTGTGGAAATCAACTAATTCTCTATTGACTCTTCCCAGCATTTCTTTTCCCTATTTTCAAATCTTTAATCATATAATACATTATGAACATGAATACAAATCCTAGTTTATTTCCAGAATGTTGCTGCAAACTATTTCTATCCTCAAAATTAAGTCAAATATATAACTCAAAATGTGGATGGCTAAACTAGTTGACATGGGTTGATGATTACACATTTTTTGAACATTAAGGTTGAAAACTAAATCCAGTACAATGAAATAAGCAACTTCAGTATTCAAATACATAGCATAAAAATTCCAAATAAATATATACCCTCTGTTCCATTGACCTCAGCAGGTTCAATTGATTGAATAGAATTCTCGATCTGCAGAATCTCTCTCTATCGTCACGAATCTTTCAAGAACCTCAGGCGTACTAACAAACCTCACAAATCTATCCATCGAATCCACAAAAAAACAAAAAACGAGCTAAGAAAGAACCCATTACTTAGATCTAGCTAAATTGAGACAGATAGCAGTAATTTACAACACAATTTACCGCTCAAGAGTGCCTTTAGTGAACCAAATCGCATTGGAGGCTGTGGATTCAGGAGGACGAAGTGTGATGGAATAACCGCCTTTCGTAATCTGTTCTTTTGCAAAGCGGAGATGTGAAAGGAAAGGTTCGAGCAATCCTGAAGCTAGTTTCTCACTCTTGCCTCTCGCAAAGATCACCAAATCACATCTTCAAACACACATAATGCGAATCACATACTCAGCAACTTATAGTTCAGGATCAGAAGAAGAAAAACGAAGTGCAAATCACATTGATGTATATACCTGGTTCTTGTTGGAGTTAGTTGAAACAAAGCATGGTCCAGACGCGTACTTGAATCCATGAGAGAGAGAGTGGAGAATGGAAAGAGAAACAGAGATAACTTGACAAAGTTTCTCTCTCTACAATTTCATATCTTCCTCGTCATCTTCCATAAGAAAATTCGTTTAGAGAGAGAGAGAGAGTTACAGCAGGAAGTGATGAGGCAGAGCACATGCGGTTGAGGATCAGAAGGATATGACAAGTTTCGAATTGGGGTCCCACTAACAAACGCCGACACACATACACACTCTCTCCCTCTCCCTCTCTCTCTCGGAAGTGAAATCTGAAAATGTGAATCCAAGGTGTTTGATAAGAGGGTTGAGAGAGAGAGCAGTTTGGACTCACTTGAAATACAAGCCTGGAAAAAGAGAAGAAACAAAACGACTTTTCAACCAACCATTACCCAGTGCGTCTGAATCTCATCATCGTCTCTCTCTCTCTCACACACACACACGGGTCGCAGCTTCGATTTGCTGTCACTTTCGAGGGTTGTGGAGTAAACGAGTGAGCAAAGAATAATCAGACTTGCCAGCTCTATACATCAACCTCAACGTACCCAGACGTTCCCGCATTTTTTCCGGCTCGTCGGTCCCGCCAAAAATTACCACTCCAACCGCTGATATATTTTTATACTATGGTCTTATTGGTACGGACATTCAATAAATTTGTTACCATACATGAAGGGTAATTAAGATAAAGGCATTGGTATACATTATTATAAAATTTAATTACATATATTTAATAACTTTATTTAATATTGATTATTGTAATATTTTACTATTTTCATAATTATATACAAAAGAACAGTTTAGTGGTTATAATAACTATTTCTCTTAATTCCGTAATACAAAATTTAAATTTTATGTAACAAAAAAATATATATACTACGTCTCGAGATATCAATCAGATTGATATCATTATGTATCTTCCCATAACACATTAATGCATAATTAATAAAGTCTTAGTAAGCCCCACCCCACCCTAAAGTAGGGCACTAATTATTGTGAAAGGCCAACCGTTTAATAATATATAATTAGATAAAGCCAAGTTAGTGGGTTCAAAAAGTAATGTTTAATTAAGATAAGGGGTCAGGGGGTCACATGTAGCTCTCTGACTTAGATGGGAAGAATGGCAATGCCCCACTTTGTGGGGCATTACCATTATCACCCTTAAATTGGAAAATTACATCACACCCTATTGTTCCAGAGAATGATCATTTTCCACAGCATAGCCCTACCGCACAAGTTAAACCACTTTGTGGTGATAATCACAGCTCAATTACTCAATCATTAGGGTTTATTATGAAAAATTCTTCATTTTGAGTTTTTAGAGGTAAGATGTGATTATAACCGATGAGCCTTTTATTCTTAATATATTTATCTTTAATTTCATTTTTAAGACAAATTCAAATCGCATCAATGGCTACTTAATCTAATGTATTTATCTTTAATTTCATTTTTTAAGGCAAATTCAAATTGCAAAGATGACTACTTAATCTAATGACTGAACATTGGTATCAAGTGAAATTTTTGTTTTAAATTTTATGCATAGCAAAAATAGTTGATAAGAGAGTTTTGTCCCTTAAGTGATCAATTAAACTCAAAGTAAATTTAATTGAATCTAATATATTTATTGAATATTGATAATTTATAAAAAAAAACAACCCGCATTGCATATCCTCTAATATTAACACTTTGACAACATCAAAACATTTTTATAAAATAGAGAAATTTGAACTTTAACCTAACATTTTAAAAAAAAAAAAGAATGGCCGAAATTTCCATAGATACAAGGTAGGGTGACATAGCCATTGATACCCCAAAGCAAATTTATATTTTCTTTTATTTTAACTAGGTAGTAAAAAAAATGTGTCAAATCAAAGCATACATTTATGTCATTTCATGAGACAGATAGCCAACATATCTTAGCTGGATATATTGTGACATTTTCTCTAAGAAGTTGATAGTGACCGTACAACAGATCTCAATAGACCTATTTCTCTATTTGTTTTCCTTATGGGGTATATGCAACCTGTATAGGCATCTTTAGCAGTAGAGCACTGTACCAGTTTTAATTGTGTCCATATGATTGTCTCAAAATTTGTTGGCTAAATAATATTAATTTTACTGGTGCAAATAAGTTTAACAATTAGAAATATAGAGAATAAGATTCCAATTCAAGGATGGGTTGTCCTACCAGTTGTTCTATATTAGGATATGTATATCGTTGGTATGGTTAGGCATGTGTACCTGATGGCAAAGACAGAAAAAAGTTGTGTTTCTCTCTTCCTTGTAGATTGGATCTGCCGAAAGGGAGTGGTGTGTTTGGTGCACAATAAGGCCTTATCCTTAAGGGGCATTCTTTGTTATTGCTCTCTTTATGGATTCATATAATATAAGCACGCAAAAGTATAGTGAATTATGTCAGTTGATTCTTCAAAGGGCAGTGACCAACGTTTTATGGGCATTAAACCTAGGTATATTCTAACATGTTTGCTCAAAGCAACATGTTGAAATCCTCCTCCGTCTCCCATTCATCTTTCCTTCTCTACTAACCTTCTTTCCCTACCAAGCTGATACTCCCGCCAGGCATGGTGATCGTAATCGGTTGAAGGGTCAATCTGGATACGATTTGAGGCTTGGGGAAGTTGAAGGTGGTGGGTGGTGGCGGTTTTCCCATCCTTTTTGAGTTTTAGCGGTGGTCCGTCTTGAACCGTCGTTATGCGCCTTTGGAGTGCCGGTTTTACTCCCGATGGCTTGGGTCCTTGATATTTACCAAGTCCTTTGTTCTCCAATCTTGTTGTTTCTCAATGGTTTTGGATGGTTTTGCCGGTTTCAGGCCCTTGTTTTGAGGGGTGGATTTCTGTTCGTACTTTATGCCCTTGGGCTCTGTCGAATTAACGGTGTAATATTTACAACCCTTTCTAATTTAATAATTTGGATTTAAATTTTGATGCAATAAATTCAAATTGACGTAATAAAAAAAAAAAATTATGCCGATGGGCTATGTTTGGTGGTGGTTCTATTTCGTTGGTGCCCAGTTTGGGTTTCTAGTTTAGTTTGTCCTGGTTTGCACCCTTTATGGGCTTCCTTAATGACCAAAGAACAAAAAGTGTAATAATTTGGTGACAGTTATTAAAAAAAAAAAATGAAATTCCCATAAAGCACATAGCATAATTTTGCAATTATTTCAATTAAGAAAGTAATGATTTGGCCCTCTGGGGAGATTGTGCTAAGGGCATTGCATTGCTAAGAAGAATTTAGGGTCTAGTCGGAGCTATTTTCCTCCGATGATAGAATTTGAGGATTGATATATATATTTTTTTGGTAATGAAATTTGAGGAATTACAAAATGTTAGTGAGTTACTTTCAACTAAAACATATAGGTCAACAAAGTCAATTACACTATCGAGGCTGATGGAATATAGGCTTAAACCCAATTCGAAAGGTCATCAGCATCTGAAGGACCCACAGGAGGCTCACAAAGAATTCTTAACATCGATATTCAATATGACTATTCGATCGTTTCATCGAAGGGTTTTAGCCATCCGGATCCCCGACGATAAGGTCTTAGTTGTCTCGCTTACCGAATATGATTTATCAAGTGGGAGTAATCTCTCCGATCGGATACTCAATTATAGATCCCTTGAATGGACAAACCTCGAAGATCCTCCATTGACCAAACAATCAACCGATAGCCAACAGTTTTATCAATTTTAAAAGAAGGTCAAAACACTCTAACGGTTTTTATTTCCTACTTAAGAACGATATCTTTCGGTTAAAGAAATGATCTCCCTAAGAAATGAAATAATATTTTAAATTACTTGATTTAGAAGTTGGTTTAAAATAATATTTCGAAAAGAATGATAATTTTACATAAAAAGAGAAACTCATAAAAATAGAAAATAATTTTACCTAGAAGGTAAATATTATTACACTTTAAACTTTAAAGATAAAATATAGTTGAAGGGTCAAATTTAGAGTATTTTATCTCATTTCTCCTGCATAAAAAAGATTTGGTACAAAATCAGGCATGCTCGCTTTCGAATGGAAATTATATTTAAAATCAAAGACTTTATAAAATGAGTTTTAAAAATTCATATTTTTACTTGATTTTTAAATATTCTAGAATTTAAAAAATTCATTCTTGAAACTCATTCTCAGATAATTAATTTAAATAAATTATATAAATTTCAATTTCGATTTTCATTAATAATTCCTAGGTAATAAATTATTATCCCTCGTGGGATTTCAAATTTGAACACATTTTTAAACTCCCCACCAAATCATATCATATATCATATTACAAACATGCATTCAATTTCATGACCCACACTTCTGATCACTCCACGTGGCATCTCTTAACTTACCCATTAATCCACGCCGTTACATAACAGGAGACAAGAGGAAGAAAATGAACTCTCATCACCGACACGACCCCCCCTCTTTGGATTTTTGACTTTTTTCTTAATTTGGTGACAAAGAACAAAAATGTAATAATTTGGTGACAAAGTTATTAAAAAAAAGAAAATTCCCATAAAGCACATAGCATAATTTTGCAATTATTTCAATTAAGAAAGTAATAATTTGGCTCTCTAGGGAGATTGTGCTAAGGGCATTGCATTGCTAAGAAGAATTTAGGGGCTAGTGGGAGCTATTTTCCTCCGAGGATAGAATTTGAGGATTTTTTTTTTTTTGGTAATGAAATTTGAGGGGAATTACAAAATGTAACTCAGTTACTTTCAACTAAAACATGTCGTTCAACAAAGTCAATTACATACTATCGAGCCATATACCAATTCCAGAGCAACCAATTCATGAGAAAGAAAATATAAATAAAATAAAAAAGGAAAAAAAAAAAACAAAAATTGCTCTTCGCCATTGTTGCCAGCACCAGGGATCTCTTTTCCGACAATGGTGGTGAAGAAGAGAGGAGATTTTTGTGTTAATTTACCACCACACAATGTATCTCTTTTCTATCTCTCTCTTTCAATTTCTTTGGCTCGTCATCTCTGGACAAAAGAAGAAGGAAAGAGAGACAAAAGCTAACACGTAGAGCAATTGAGAGATGGAGTAAGGATTGGTTTGGAATTAAATGAGGCAGCAAAATTAAGTGGGCTTTCTGTCCTGAATTCTCTTTCAGTTTCTTTTTTTCATGTCTCTTTTCTTTGATACATTGATAGCTTCGCCCAATTTCTTGTATTTGGAATTGGGCATTTCCTTCATTTCTTTCCTTTTTTTTTTTAAATTAACTAATTGATATTTAGATTATTCCGATTAATTCAATTGAGTATTGTTGGATCTAATTTAAAATTGGATTTTCCGATGCCTATTTTTTCTTTGATCCAAATTCCAAGATTAAGAATTTTGTGATACCTTGGAATCACACAAAAATTGTTGTGGAATTGGGCATTTCTCTTCTATAACTGAGGCCTTTCTTTTTTAGTTCCATTATTATCCTACAAAAAGACATTAATTTCCTTAAGAATCTTAAGGTTAATTGTCCTTAATCTGACAAGGGGACGGGGGAAAGATGAGGGGTGCCTCGCACCTGTGGCAGCTGCTGTTGGAAGATAAAAATTCAATTATATCTAATGAAGAGCTTATTTAAGTTTTCTTTTTTACATTCATTTGACACACTTAAGAAAGATTTATTATTTATTTTAATCAGAAAATGATTAAGTGATACAATGGGCAGTAACCCTCTAGATTGCATCAAATGAAAATGGAAACGGATACAAAAAATAATATGAAGAAAATGAAACTTTATAAAAATAGAGGAAAAGAAAACATGACCAAATGTGTAAATATAAAAAAATTAAAAATTTAATGTAAACATTAATATTTTATAAAAAATCGAATAATAATCATTTATAATAAAAATAAAAAATTATCAAATATATTTATTAATCATAAAATAAATAACATAAAAAATAATGATTGTAATTAAATAAACCAATAACTCATTAAATATGAAAACATGTAAAAATATAGAAAATATAAGGATTTTTGTATAAATATTAATTAATTTAAAGTGTTGAATCATTTTGAAAACAAGAAAATGTTGGTGTTGTGAAGATTCCATACATCATAAGTAACTTTTCCATAAATAGGTAACTCTTTTATGAAAACGAGAAAATGATAGTATTGAGAAGATCCCATGCATCATATGTAACTCTTTCATAAATCTTCCAAAAGTAGGTTGTATATGCTATTTATCTCAATATCTATTGTCGCCACCAAGAGCTTATTTGCGATCAGCTAAACATGTATATTTATGTTTATATATTCCATATTTTTTACTACATGTTCCATATAAAAAAATTTAAGAGATAATATAAGATTTATTGTTTATTTTAAGTTAAAAATTATAATTCAATAAATAAGTAATTTATTAAATATGAAAAAATAGAAAATATAAATATTTTTATGTAAATATTAATTAATTTAATGTATTGAAACGTTTCGAAAAAAATATTATTGTT
Source organism: Dillenia turbinata (assembly GCA_037126225.1). Taxonomy (NCBI): domain Eukaryota; kingdom Viridiplantae; phylum Streptophyta; class Magnoliopsida; order Dilleniales; family Dilleniaceae; genus Dillenia; species Dillenia turbinata. The sequence goes on from JBAMMX010000008.1 coordinate 2,768,743, forward strand.
AAGAAGGTTGTATGCATGATAGGTAACCCTTCCATAAGTCTTCCAAAAGTAGATTGTAGATCTCTATTGCCACCCCCGAGAAACACATATATTCATGTATATATAATCTATAATTTTTTACTATACGTTTCGTGGATAGAATTTTGAGAGATATGGTAAGATATATTGTTTATTTGAAGTAAAAAATGATTAAACTATGCAATAAAAAGTGGCTCTATACATAAATATGAAATATCCCAAAAGTAGGATGTATGGAATTTGATCTCAATTTGTATTGTTGCCTTTGAGGTACGAGTAGATTTATGTATATACAATCCATATTCTTTTTGCAATGTGTTAATTGGATAAGATTTTGAGCGTTATTGTGAGATTTTATTTATTTGAAAAATGATACACAGTAAAATCTTGTGAAATTTTAAAAATTCTGGGTATATCCTGTAGAATCCTTGTGTGCATGTACAAGAATTTATATGTAGCTGATCCCCCACCAGACATCCCTAAAATTTTGTGAGATTTAAAGATTCTCATTCTAGATGAGTTCCCCAAATCATTCTGTGAATGCAGAGGAATTATATGTACATGATTTTCCTTGACAATCCAAGTTACAAAGATATTATAGAGGTGGAGGTCAAAATCAAGGACGATGGTTGCATATTTTTTGTGTATGTGTAACCAAATATTGTGGCACCATTTAAACGGAGCACAAGTGACTCGACACTAACACTCCTTTCCTCTCTTCTCTCATCAAACCGCCAAGCTCCCATCTCTCTGCCATGACTCTCTCTCCCCTCTATCCATGTCCCTTCTATTAAGCAGAACCAGAACTTTACAGCATTGACCCATTAGCAGTAAACACACCAGAACCCACCCAAGAACAATTACACTTAGAGGAAGGGGGAGACAAGAAAAAGGAGTTGTTCTTCTCTCTCTGCATTCACCTTTTTATCTAGAGAGAGTTTTGAGAAGCAAATGGAGATAGATTTGGCAGACTTGGATGTTCAAAGGGATACAGAAGCATTAGCCATATTTAAAGAGGCCAAACAACCTGTTACGATAAAGGTGTGTTTTCATTTTATTTTTTTGAAGTTCTTTTTATTTTCTTTGTTGTGCATCTTGATCCTTTATTTCTTTTCGGTTTTTAGCTTGACATTGAACTCTTGCATCGCAAGGTCATTCAAGCAATGGTTTTTTTCTGATTCTTGGATTGGAGATGAAAGTCAGATCTTGTTGTACGCCTGTTGCTCATGTGCATTGTCTTTGCCATGTTATTTGACTAAAGTCCTCTAGTCGATTTCATTTTTTTCTTTTATTTTAAAATTTTTTTAGTGATATGGCTGATCAAATATTTTATTTGTTTATGTAAGGATTGGATTCATTTCTTGATTCTTTTTCTCAAATGAATTTCTTTTAGAAGGTTTAAGTTGTTGTTTTTGTAATTTTTTTTTTGTTTTAATTAAATCAAAAATCAAGAGCATCTCCAGTACTGTAACAGGGATCGTTTCCGTATATTTGGTCTAGAGGTCTTCCTATCTAGTTACATGCATGATAGGGTCTTTCATTGATATTGAAAGTTAGGATTTGTTCACCTTTTCATTGACTACTAAACAATTCACCAATAAGTCCATTTCAACCATTATTGAATTCCATCATTGATTTCGTTTCAATTATCCTAATTTCGATTTTTTGGTGGGATTTTTGACAGTTTGAAGATGTGTTTTACAAGATCAAAATCAAGGAACAAGGACAGGATAAAAAAACGTTTACGGAAAGAACGATACTGAAGGGTATCTCAGGCTTTGTCCTTCAGGTGAAATGTTGGCAATGCTGCTAGGCCCTTCCGGCAGTGGCAAAACAACTCTGCTAACTGCATTGGGAGGCCGACTTCGCAGCAAACGATTAAGTGGAACCATAGTCTACAACGGAAAGCGTTACAATAGCCACATGAAACGAAGCACCGGATTTGTTACACAAGATGATGTCCTTTACGCTCTGCTTGACGGTAACCGAAACCTAGTTTACCCAGCTCTCCTGGGTGCCTAATAGCATGTCTAAGCGGGAAAAGTCATGCATGCAGAAGCTGTGACAACCAACTTGGATTGACTCGTTGTAAGAACAGCATGGTTGGAGGACATTTCGTTAGAGGAATTTCAGGGAGAAAGGAAAAGGGTTAGTATAGGACAAGAACTGCTTATTAACCCTAGCTTGCTGTTTTGGATGAGCCAACCAGGGCTTGATTCAACTACAGCTCAACGTATCGTGTCTACACTGTGGGAACTAGCCAATATTGGAAGAACGATTGTGATGACAATTCATCAACCTTCAAGTCCAGTTAATATATACATGTTTCATAAAGTTTCTTTACTATCTGAAGGCAATCCAGTTTATTTTGGCAAGGAACAGCAATCAGGTTATTTTTCAAGCATTAGGTTACCATCGGTTGTCATGAATCCTGCGGATTTCTTATTAGATCTTGCAAATGGTATGTACATTTCCCTGCCTTTCTACCTCTTAAGTTTTCGTGATTTGCATTTTTGATATGCTTTGATTTCACATTTATTTGAATTTGCTGTTTTTTTGTTGGATGAGATATATTGTGTCCAAAATATGCGAATAAAGCACTGTTAAAATGGTGGGAGAAAAAAATTCATACTATAAGTATATATCACTTTATGGTCCAATAACATTGAAAACATCTACTCGAAAGGTAGTCATATGTGCATCTTTCCCTTTTCACCTTTGATAGCAATAAAATCTCATGTCTGATTACTATGATGGAAAATCTTATCTTCAAAGAGGTAGCAATTTCTAAATATTCTAGTTAGTAAATCTAACATTTCCATATGCTCTTCATCTTGTATGTGCTTCTCTTGTAGGATTGATCTTTAGGACAAAACATTGCAAATTTTAGTAAAATGTGTTGAAAATAATCTGACTATCTCACTTTTACCTTTAATTTCATTTCTGGACAGTGGCAAGGTCCTCCCCATAGTGT